>JAQIWA010002239.1:0-14107 GCA_034693305.1 Eueremaeus valkanovi
AATTTGTGAAAGTTTTTAATGAGAAAACTCTAAACAATTGCAAATGCTCTGAACCTACTACAGAATTCCGGTATAAGGTCATATGTAATGTCCGACTCATTGCTCATTAGATTGAATATAATTGTGAATATGTTTGCATTCAATCATTCAATGACTAAATCTATTTAATAATCTGAAGACACTTTAGACCAGAATTTCTTAATAATGATTGTATTTATGGATCAGTTATTCAATTGTTTTGCTCTCAAAACAAACCAATGGTTGAGTCGATTGACTCCGACATCCAATACAATACTGATTACAGTTATTATTAAATTATATAAATTGTGAATCAATTATAATAATAATTATGAAATGAGAGCTCAATTATGGCTCAAATAGTAGACGACTTTTAACTATAAAACCAGATTCGCCTCAATATTCATATAATAGCCAAACGTATTGGCATTTCATTCATTCAAATATAGATTTCATTCTTAAAGTAATTAATAATTTCTGTTATATATGACTCGTATTAATGACCCAATTAGTCAATCAGTCACTCATTTATGCATATAATTGTGAATTCAGATTGTGTTTGACTTTAGACTTAATCCACAATTGGTTATAAAAATTTCACACAATATTCATGTAATTACTGAAAACAATTTGTCTTTAGTTTTGTTTTGCTTTCAAAGCCATTATTATTATAATTGTTTAAAACATAGCGTTTGTGTTGACACAGATTTTACTTTTAAGCAATTTTCTGACCATTTATTTAATTTAAAGACTATTTATACAACTCTTCTGATTGTTTAGATATGATCTTCAATTGCAATGCCATTCCTTACTATCTATACATTCCTACAGTATATACAGTATATTCGCTACTAATCCTTGAATTCTTTCTTTTAATTATAAGATTTTTTTTCGCAATTTTTATCTTTAATTTTCTTTTAGTTTTTTTTTCATTAATATTTTTGACTCTTTTTTTTTTATTCAAGTCCAATAAATCTGAGCCAAGAAAAAGTCGACATTTTATTGGTTTGAAAATTAAAACTATTGCAACAAATAGATCGAGTATTTCATGAATTAATTGATTTCAATATATTTGGTTTGAATATTGAATATCAATTGAGTTATAGATTTCGAAACAGAATTTTCCGTTTTTTAAGCTTTTATGGACTAATAGACTTTTCACTTCATTTCTTGTCTCAAATATTATTAATTTGTGTTTAAATCGCTTTAAAAACTATAAATAAGTTTTGATTTTTAAATATTTTAAAACAATTTTGTTGTCGAGTATTACGAGTATTGGTTTGCAGTTTCTGTGCATTCGTCTAATCAGTATTGAATCTGTATTTCTGTTCTATCGGTAAGTGTTTTGTCGTATTTTATTTGTTAATCGAGTTGTGATAATATTCTCGACTCAATACCAAACCTATGATTATTGCCATAACATTACTGCCAGTGTTGGCAACTCTTTTCAGTTTAAGTTAGATTTACTTAATTATCAATTATTATGTATTCGAGTGAGTCGTTCAGTATATTCGATGACTGATTCTTATCGCTATTACTGTACAGTATGTCTAATATAGCGATCATATACTGTACTGTATTTCCATTCTGTCGGTTGAGTTGACATTTGATTCAAATGATTCACAATTTATAAAATACTCCCAAACCTTAAATGGACTCAATAATGGAGAGTAACGTTCAGTAGACTCACAGACCCGTCATTAGTCTTAAGCCCGACTGAAGACCGCATTAATTATTGTATGATTCGACACAATCACTGCACACAAGTATCTGTCAAATCAGCGCTTATTGATAGGCAATCAATGATAACCAATATATTCGAGGGTTTTGTCTATAAAATACATTTACCTCTAATACCAAATTATTTATTGATTTCAAATCATGTAATTTAAAGCAAATTCATATCTAATTATATTTATGTCATTTGATTAAAAATTCTTAAGAATGTCGGTCTGAATGTCAAAGCAATCAAAAATAATTTTTAACATAATTTTGAACTAATTCTGAATTAATTGAAAAAAATAAGTTTATATCGAAATAAGAAAAAATGGAAATTATCTCATATTTGGCTTTCGTGTGAAACTACACTTTCATAATATTTCTGATACAAAGCCTTTAATTCATATTTAGGACAAATATATCGATCGATTAGATTAGATTAGAATTTAAGTATTTATCAATTCTGAAGACTTTTATGAAAACCAAGTCTCGAATCTGTATTCAAATTAATGTTTTCATAATTATAAACAGAAGAGTGTCTGTAAAGTTGGAGAACTTCTGTTCTGATGCTCTTATTCTCTGCAGTCGATTGCAGTTCATTCGGCGTTCACTTACTTTTGCAGTGATAATCAATTTCAGTATAATTGTACAGAACTTAGGCTCAGATACGTCGAACTCGTTCTGAATCTGAAGATTAAGTCTTCGGAAAAAATTATTTAATTCAATAACTCATTTATCGCTATTTTATGAGAATAATTGACATTTGCTTACACTATGTTTGCAATGAATTTTGTTTGAAATAGCAATCAGAATGTTATCTGAGTTTAGAAATAATAGAACAGTCTTAAGGAACTGATCAGTGATGACATCATCCCATACAAGTGGGAACATCTTATGGGTAAGTAATGGCATTATATGAATAATCAAAAGATAAATGCCATATGTCTGCAGCACTGGCAGCCAAAGCCCTTCCCTTCCATACACTTGATGTAAACCGAGTTTACTTAAGAATTAGTAACAATACAAGCAAAGTATAACTGTTTGGATGATTCAACCGATTATACAAATATTAATATAATCCGAATCTAATTTGTATTGCCTATCATTAATGCCTAACCAATGCTTTGGTCGGTTGTCGTCACTATTAAGGTTTGATTGACTGAAGTCAGTGCTCATACCATATATTAATACAAAATCGGCTATTATTTAGACTTTTATACTAAAAAAGTGATTACAAACTAATATACAGTATCTTTGAATACACTGTTGATATTTTCAATTTTTCTATTATCTGTCAAAACCTATAATTATTCTAAACATTATTTTTTCTGAGTTTTCATACAATTATGGAAAACATTAAGAATGAAAATAAATAAATAAATAGAAATGGTTTGAAGAGCACTGGAATCACTCCACCCTTCAGTGTGTGTTGGAGTGAGGCATGTCATCTAATGTATGCTAGTTTTGTCAAAGGATGTGAGAATTTCCTCAAACAATATGAAAAATCTGTTAACCATTTGTGTAAAGCATATCTGAAAATAATATATTCGTTTGCAATATCTGTCGCATATCTGTGGCCAACATAATAGTGGATCCGATCATCAGATACTGTAGAGCGCAGTACAGTATTTCTCTCTCTAAGCCATTCATCGATTTGAATAGTCTTTTCTGAAGCAAATCTTTAAGCCATTCATTCCTCATGTTCTCTATGTATGACTATTAAGCGAAAACCCATTTCCTTTGAAAGTTGTCTCAACTTTTAGAAGTCATTTCTTTTTTGGTGACGTTTTTACAGGTTTTCAGTCAGGCTTTGGGTTCAACTCTAATCGATCGCTAAATAAAATTCACAAATATTTGAGAAATAAATATTTTTATTTATGATTCGATACATTTTCCGAATTATATCTTTATTTTCATTGCTTTTCGATTCATTCACTTTTGAAAACGGGTTAAAAATATAATTTATTAGAAATATAAATAAGTAATCAATTGAATGAATAAATAAATTCTGTTTTTGTGGAAGAATCTAAAAGTTAGAACAGGGTCTCAGATCTGGCATATATTTGTCAGACAATTGGCCTCAAAGATGGCCTATGAGTGCTATCTTCTGCCAGTCTTTGCAAAAAGTGTGAAAAATACCAATAAGTGGAGGCAAACAGATAGATATGTGTCGGTGCAGATGCTGGTACTCCCTGTCAGGGGTGTACGTTAGGGCCAAAGGATTGCCAAAATCGGTTGAAAAATTGAATTAAGATTGATGAATGCCACTGAGCAAAATTGGACAGGATATGTGTCCTAGGTAATTTGCCTGTACCCGAATGGAATTGCACTCAATAAAGTAGTTTAGCGTCAATTCAATAATTCAATTGTTTAGGCATTAAATAAGTTGAGACTCGACTTGAATTTCGAACAGAATTTTATAGAATTTTAGATTTGATTTGTTCCCGGATTTCTCAGAGTCTCTGGGGTTTAGATCTGATTTATTTGCATTCAAAGCCAACGAAAGCGAAGCATACGTTTGGAAATATACTCTTTTCCATCATTCAAGTGCTTGTGATTCGAGTCTTTATTTTTAACATTTCATTGACTTGTATTCAATTGATTATTCCATAACTCGAATGAAATGACCTCTCGTTTCCAATAATTCATTTTTGCTTAAGTAATAACTTCAGACAAAATACAAATATATAATATTTTAGCCCTTATTTTGATTACGAGTTTAATCTTTAAACGGAAAGAATCAACAGTTTGTGTGAATTAGTATTTATTCTAATTTCTTGTCAAATGTTAAACAGTTTTGTTCTCATTGATTGACTAATTAGCTAATGAATATCCAAACAGTGTTTGTAATAGAGTTTTAATACTCATATAATAACCACATTTATGTGTTTCAGATCTAACACGTATGCAATGGTTTGACATATTTTTTTACCGGATATTCATTACAATAATGTTATCATTTGATTAAACAAAATAACATCCAATCAATTGATCTCTGATCAGCCTTTTTCTGTCCTCTCCTCTCCTGACCTGTCCTTAAACCAAAATTCAAGCGAAACTTACAAATAGAAAAGGAGTTAATACTGTAGACGGCCTGACATAGAGTATGAGTTAATTTATGTATTAGTTTATAGAGATTTTGTTTGAACCGAGAATTAGCTCCAAATTGGATATTCGTATTCTCAATGCATTTCAATACTGTATATATAAGTAAGCATTGAATCGAATCAATCATTTTTCGCTCTTTTTTAAACCAATGATCGAGTCTTCAGAAATTGGATTATTGTGTTCACCGATCAGTTATCATCATTAACTGAGCCAACACAGCAAACATACCGGTTCTTTACATGTCTTCGTCCCACAGCATCGCTCCTTAAGGGCTTACAGTTTGTTATTGAAAATGTGCAAGCTCATAACAGATAACAATATACTATAATTCAATAAAAAAGCTTGTCATTCAGTTAACCAAGCTTGATCTCTAAATTAAGGGATAGTGGTTTCTGGTAGCCTTCCATTCCCCTTATATGCGGCCAACAATTCTGGAACTAAAGTTATTCTCAACTATTTTTACTGAAAATTCCTCAAAATCTGTTTTCAATATTTTATTGAGAGAATTGTTGCTTAAAATGATTTAATTTTCAAAATCTAAACCAAATCAGAAGCAAATCGAATGACTCGGTTATGACTGTTCTGACTATCGATTGCATATAATTTATTTAATTAATTACTTATTATCTTCTAATCCATATCAGACTTTCGTAGCCATAATCTAAATATCCTTTTTTAGTCAATCAATAGCTGAGCCAAAGTCACTCCTAATTTAATTCCCTATTTGTTTGTTTGAGCTTTAAGTTAAAACTTAATCAATATTTTTATATATAATTTATTTCAAAATCTTATGTTTCAGTAATTAATTTATTTTTTATTGAAATTCAGGTGTATTTCAATTATAATATTTTTTAAAAGTTTTTTAAATAAAAGTGAATTTGATTTCAATTATATGTCTGATTAAATATTTATTTGATATAATGGTCTCGAGAACCGAAAGACACAAAAGTATAACTTAATTAATGGTCGCATTCAGTCATTCAGTTTTTTTCACAAAAGTTTTATAAATTATTCCTTAATAAGAGGTTCTGTTGAATAATGTTTTACTCACACCGTTGGTATACATAAGTTATTTGTTAAGCATTTGATGGTTTGACTCATGTTTTGTAATCAATTCGATTAAATCTTTTGGGCATTGAATCCAAGAACGTATTCGGAGAGGAAGTCCTCTATTACTTAAAACACTTGTAATATACAGTCGTATCATATGTTAAGCTACTAATATGGTGAACTGGATCAGCTCAAAAGAAGCCGGATTTGGTCAAATAGTAGAATATGCGATGACATATGAGATGAACAGGGCACTTTCGATGTGCTAGCTTTGTATTCAAGAATATTTAAATTCAATTCTTATGGTAAGCAATTGTAAAACGATTAAAGAGAGCGTCAAATGTGAAGATCAACTGTAATGTACAGTACAATACTGTATGATTAGTTTATGTACAGTTCCTATTATACTGTAGTTTATGTAATGTATAATACAGTACAGGCTATGTATAGGAACTCCTTTTATCAATAGATAGATCAAAGCATAACTAAGTTATTAACAAATAATTGATTATTTATATTAATACTGTATTTGAAAACATTATTTCAAAATTGAGCTGAAATGAGTTTATATCAAATGTTATCCGGATTTGAAGAGCAAAACATTGGGTTTTTGATAAACATTTTGATACTAATGACAAAAACGGACTTCAATTGAATTGAATTGAATTTTATTTTCACTTTTCCTAAACAGAAATTCTTCGTTCGTTTAATATAATAATAATTCAGTAATAAATAAATTCATTGAAAGCGAGCCAACAATATGGCACCACTACCTCCTCCACCTCCACCCGCACCACCGCCGCCTCCGATGGGTGGGCCGGTAGCCGCTCTTCCGAAACTGAACAAAGGTCAGGCCACGGATCGAAATGCTCTGTTGTCTGACATTCGTGGCGGAGCCCGGCTTAAGAAGACTACTGCTGTGAACGACAGAAGTGCACCCATTATTGATGGTATGGCTATTGAGCTCTTGTTTAGCATATATTCTGTAAACTCACTCTTCATTCATAAATAATCCCAAACTTACTGTCTGTTCGTTTACTTATACTCTCTATAATTATTTGCTTGAAATCTCTTAATCAGTGTTCAATCGAATGACACAAATGTTTTCGTTATTTATTTAATCATTATTTCGAGTCTTCTGTGCAGTCATTAAATCTCTGTTTATTCTGCGCTCAAAACAATCGAAACGTTTATCTAATTATTAATTGGTTTTCCTATTCTCTCAAATCAGGCAAAGGGCCAAAATCTAGCAGCGGATCCACATCTATGCCCACATCGAACGGGCCAGCAGTGGGAGGGCCTATGCAATTGGGCAGTCTGTTTGCCGGCGGAGTTCCTAAGTTGAGGTCAACCGGAAGTAAATTAGTGTCGAACGGACCGACTGTTAGTGCGAACAGAGTTAACAATAGTTATACAAAAACGGATGAATCGGTGCGACCGACGAACGCGTCTTCAATAAAGTCTAGTCTCGAAGAAAAGCTTCAGAATATCCAACAAAACAACTCTTCGTTTTTGCACAACAACTCAAAAACTAATTCTTCGGTTAATAGCAGTAATGGACTCAATGTTAACAATAATATTAATAACAATAATAACAATAAATTCCATACAATGAAGGCCAGGGATAAACCAAGTTTTATGACCAGTGAAGGCAAAGGACAGGCGCCACGAGTGCCCGCTCTCGGCGTTAATAGGCCTAACGCTCCAGAATTACCTAAGAAACCACCCGGAGTTCAGAGGTCTAACTCACAATCCAGTGGTCGTAGCCCTGGTGTGAACGGCAGAAGACAGGGTCCGCCAAACATGAAACCTCCGCCACCGCCCAAATTGACTAACAGTGCGAGTGGTATGAGTGGGTCACAGCAGACAACACAACTCATGTCTGCTTCCAAACCATCGAATGTGAATCGAAAGCAAAGCTTTACAGACGAGAAGTGCAGCCAAAGGGAGGGCTATAGCGGACGACCGGATATATCGGCCTTAGTTTCCAATTTCAATCAACAGGGAATTAAACCACCGGCGCCTCCGAGGAATGGGAACGGGATGTCGAACGGAATGTCGCAGAGTCCGACATATCCACCGCCACCGCCGCCCATATCGACGATCCCGACGCGATCTAACAGTAGTGCCGTTCGAATGCCACAAATGAAGTCAATTGCGCCCAATATTCCAATACAACCGTCGAGAGGACCGACAGGTGTGAGACCTCCTTTAGGACCTCCACCGCCGCCTCCGCACAGGACTACTTCTAACACTGCATCCAATCCCAACTACCCTTCACCGCCTCCTCCGCCGCCTTCGCAGACCAAAGTCATTCCAACTGCTCTGAGGAATGGAGTGGCTTCTGGACCCCCGCCTCCGATAAGGAATGCATCCATGAATGCATCCCTGGCCACAACCACTACAAGTAGTACTGATTGACCAAATCTTAGTTATAATAATAATTATAAACCGATTGCTTGTATTGCAGATGAGTTCGCCTCCAGATTCGCGACATTCAAAGCAATCTTCGAACTGCCGGCGCCCACACCTCCGACTGTAGCCAACAAAGTATATCCGAGTCATAGTAAGTATTGATGACTACATACCAGTTCTAACAGTTATTATCCAAATAAGAAGAAATAGTTTTTTCCTTTTTTTTTAATAAACTGTTTGTTATATTAAGTTTAAAAACGATTTTTATTTTTAATTTTATTTATAATTAATTTATTTTCAAAATAAAGTTTTGAATAACTTTTTAGTATTTTCTCATTTCAATTGTTCGAGTCATCAAATCTATTCAGTTCTTAACCTTGGATTCAAAAACAATATAGTGTTGCCATTGATTGCTTAGCATTGCTTTGAAACCCACATAGTTTTAGTCTGAAGAGCAACACCGGTGCGCTGTTCTATGCAAAGACAGCCCAAACCCTCAGAAAACCTGGTTGGGTCGACAACTTGCATGACATGTCCGGGTCTTTCCTTTCTATAGATCTATACTATCAGAACAATTAGTCCGGAATACAGTTTTTCCTTAAAAATATTATTGAATTCAAATCGATTTTTCAGAACTTTTAAAAATTTTTGTTAATTAAACCAAAAAACAAATATATTTACGAATCAGAAAATATTTGTTGATTTATAAAGATTTGTAACTTATTTTGCGATTTGAATCCGTATTCTATACTATACTTTACAAATAATGGGCTCAGCTATGAATGTACGGATCGGGTTGGGTCGAGTCGGGTCGGGTCAGTCGTAGCATTGACTGAAGCTTTGTATCACATCTTCATAGAGCGCACAGATATGATAGTTGTCCTGAAATAAGTGTTTGCATAAGCGATAAATAGTTTCTTAAATAACATATCTATTAATAGAAAATTAAAAATAATAATTGAAAATAAATTTCAAATCTATTGCATGTGTTCTCATAATTATAACTTAATTCACGGCTTTATCTTATATTAATCTGAAAAGTAAAACAAAATTCTTATATTTGAGTCAAATCTAACTTCGGTTTAGCATTACTTTCGGTTAATTCTCACTGAATATAATGAATATAATTATATAACTTATTAATAGTCAAGAAATTTATATTTAGTTTTAAAATGTTTTTCTTAACTTTAATGACAGAAAAATAAATATTTGATTCACTGAATGGTTAGAACCAAAAGGAAATTCAGTATATTTTTTCAATAGAATTAATTTGTGTCAAACATTAATCGATTATTTGTCTGAAATACTTTTGAAAATAGGTTTCTATAACTTGTTTTATATTATTCTTATTTATTTGTAATTAAAATCGTCTCAAAATATCTTATTTTATTACTTTTCAAAACAAAATGTAATTAAACTTAAAACTAAAAACAGATAGTTTTGACTAATTTTTGTCAGAAATTAATGAATATTTTTGTTACAATCAGTGCAACAAAGTCAGAGACGCAGAGACCCGCCTCCACCCCCTCCGCAGTCGAACGGCACAGTGGCTCACAATTCGCCGAACCTGATCGCTCACAACAGTAGTAACGTTAAGAAGTTTTCGACGTCTAATCCCGTTCTGCACATTCAGATCAATTCGAGTGCCGCTCAAAGTTGATAACCATTTCGATCATTACTACAGATATATTAGATTTGTTCCCAAACTATATATTCATTTAAGAACTTGTGATCACATTATTTGATAATCCATTCAATCGATTCAATTCAATAGACTTTTATTTCAATCGAAATAATTTTGTAATCATATAGCGAATGGAAAACCTTCAGTGCCTTTCCTCTGGTCTGCTGGCAATTGACTGACATTCAAATACCCGAAGCGTTGAATATTTTGGAGCGAAATATATTTTTCACCAATTGTTGAATAAATGCAATGTTTTTGCGATTTATGTATTGAACTCTCAGTGAAGACAAGTGCTGTGGAAATGAACTTAAGATGAATTTATTTTTTGAATGAAATAAAAATTATAAATAAAATTGAGTCACAAATGAAATCTAAAATTAAGTTATGAAACGAATTGTAAAACTTTTAGTTAAATACTAATTATTATTATTATTATTATTAATAAATGTACAATAAATTGAATAATAATAATAAAAGGAATAATTGATGTTAACCTCCATTTCTGTCAATATATTCAGTTAGGAATGCAATCAAACATTGGGTTAAATATAGTTATAATTATAATAAATATAGAAATCTTTGATTAATTGCTGTAAATGTAATTCAGATAATGAGTAAAACTAAACATTTTATATGAATTCATAAATACTTTGTCATTGATTAGTGAAACGATGAAAATCATTACATAAGAGAATTCGTGTCAAATGAAACCAATGTTGTTCTGCAATCACTTTTGAGCAGAGCTACTGTACTTCGCAACCATAAGAACCATAAGAATTATATGATATTCTAGATTGGGCACTGCTCAAAAAGGTTTACAGTATACAGGTATATTCACAATATGATCAATGGAAGCACATTCATTAATCAGGGTTCATAGCCTTTCGGGTGGGGGGGCACTGCCGAGCCTTTGGAATTACAGGCAGTGTTTTTACCTTGCGCTGTCGGTGGAGGCAATGCTACGTTTGAGACTACAGGTGACGGGTTTATCGCAACCACCAAATTTTGGCTCATCGGTCAAGGGCTCGAACTCCAGCTCTCCAGATGAAAGTCTAACCAGTGAGCTATTGGGGCGCTTGAACCGGGTTCAATTATTTCAAAAGCATTCCACAGTATTTCGAAAGTGAGAGATATATTGATTGAAGTACATTACACCTTGCACCATTGAACCTTAAGACCAAGTTTAGACTAATTCTGGTCAACTGTTTGACAACTAATTCAAGTCAATCGATGACAAAACCAATGATATATTGAATCATTAGTCAAACAAATGATAAGAGAATTGTTTTAAGCATTAGATTAGAAGTAGTTATAGTTATAGTTATAAGCGATCACTCCTTTCCAGGGATTATGCACTGAATTGATTGACAAACAGATTATGAATTGATTTCCCGTTCATGTGAGCCGTTATTGCAAAATATTTACACAAATATTGCATAGAATTGATTCAATAATTCATTTGAATCATAAATACTTTGACTAATAATGCCTTTTAAGTGCATTTAGTTTAGAGAATACCTTATATTGAATACAATTTTGCATATATTTGGCTATAATTCTAAACCATATGAGTGTCGGAAATGTCTATCGGATTATATCAATTCGATTGCTGTTCTGACCGACTGTTTCTATATCTTTATCTTCATCTGAGGTAACATTGGATGCAATCGATGTGTTGTTTGTCTGAGAAGTATCCAAAAGGAGTTGTCCGGCGTCTCGAAGGATCTGAGGGTTTAATACCATAAGAACTGATAATATAAAGCATACAATCATTATATCATACCTTCATTTGGACATCAAGTTCTTCGAGCGCTTCATTGATCCACTGGCTCTTGACGTGACACAAGTACCTGATGACGATCGCCAGCTGTGAGACCGACAACACCAATGAAAGACAACGGGCTTCGAGTAGGCGTGGATCCAGTGGTGGGTACATAGACTGGACCACATCATCGACTCTGGGACTGATCCGTTGGGCCACTCGTATGATTTCCCACAACTTGTTCTGCTGTTCCTGTTCTTGATATCGAGTCATTGCACTCATAGTCGCCGCCACTAATCGTTCGGTCAAATGATGACAACTCTTAAGAATAGCCAAACAGTGAGGTATAAGTCCCGTCGCGTCGTCCACCCATTGAGTGTCGGCCAGAATCCGGTCGATATCTGGGTGGAGTCGGACGTCATCCAGTTCCATGTTGTTGATGGCCGTCTGAGTGCTGTCATAGCCGTCGTGGCCTCCTATCAGACCGACGTCTGGACGCGAATCGACGAAGTGTTTGGCGAAGAAGTCTTTGCGGCAATACCTGTGGTGACAGATCACTATGAGTGCGGCCAACGAGCCTATGAAGACCAGTGCCAGAACACCGATGGCCACAACTACTATGCTTTCCATCGATGACTCAACTCTATTGACGACAACCACTAGAGACTGAGAACCACTTTCACAATCATTGATTCATATATTGGTTTTCATACAATTCAGTCCAAATCTAATGGACTTTTGAATACATTTTCGAAATATATTTTATTCAGACATTGAAATCGATTTGAATTTCAATTGGATTTAAATTGGATCCACATATTTACAGCAAAGAAGGTCTGAATTCAAGGTCATTGGCCACCAATCATACCCAACGAAATTGAAACTCTATTCTGAGTGAAAAAGTGGTTCAAAACTAGTTTCACAACTTTTACACTTATATAAGAATACTTGGGTTACACTCACTCTTACAGGGATTGCATTCGCAAACTCTGTCTACACTTCTGTTCTCTCATACGCTATGTTCAGACCATTTCTATGCAGTTAATCGATTGGTCTAAAAACGAGCGAACAATAGCCAGGGCTAAATCTTTTCGATTTTTAGCGAGTATACTCGCTTATGTTCTTGAGAAGGTGTCTGTCTGTCCGTCCGTCTGTCCGTCTGTCCGTCCACCATTGTTGTAAAAATTTTCAAAATTTTGAAAATTATAGTCATTTTTAGATTTTCAAGTTTTTCAAAAATTTGAAATTTTTCAACAATGTTGTCATTGTTAGTATAGCTAATGCTTGTAAATACTATTGTTATGAATACCAATTTACCCAATTATCTTCTAATGGTCAATATTATCACTATTAGATCCAAAGTATACTCGCTGGTAATAACGTTCGTGCTTGTTTTTATCTAACTTTGTTTGGTTTGAAACAATTGAGTAAATTAAAGTAAATTTTAATCCAGTTCTCATTTCAATTCAGTTCATCATTCAAATTATTTTAATCAATTGAGTTCACACCTAAAAACTTTAGTTTTCAGTCATCTTAAAAAATGACGTAATGCTCAGAAATAAGGTTACACAAATTCCCACTACCCTTAATCCAATAATTTAATGTTTAGATCTATCAAAATCTAATTCTAGAAAATGACATGACCGGAATGAGGTTACATATTCCTCTACTTCTCTTAGTGATCAGTTCTGATGTTCAAAATTATTTATAACTAATTTTTGAAAATAACATCATGACCGGAAGTAAGTTAAACCATACTCCTACTACTCTTAGTGCTCAATTGTATTGGTGAAAAGTAGAAAAATACAATTGTAGAAAATGACCGAAGTGGGAGTTACTTGACTGTGGTCATACTACTCTTAGTGGTTACCTGTATTGGTCAATAATATTAAAATCTAATTATAGAAAATGACCGGAAGTGGGAGGAGCTATTTGAATCTGGTCATACTACATGAAACGGGCAAGTGGCAAACGAGCTAGTGGCAAACGGTCTAGTGGCAGACGGGCTAGTGGCAAACGGGCTAGTGGCAGACGGGCTAGTGGCAGACGGGCTAGTGGCAAACGGGCTAGTGGCAGACGGGCTAGTGTCAGACGGGCTAGTGTCAGACGGGCTAGTGGCAGACGGGCTATTGGCGAACGGGCTAGTGTCAGACGGGCTAGTGGCAAACGGGCTAGTGGCAGACGGGCTAGTGGCAAACGGGCTAGTGGCAAACGGGCTAGTGTACGAGTTCCGAAAAATAACCTTGCACTATTTAAGGAGCTAGATTCAAAAATGTAAAGAGCCGGTCAGTATATCTCGCGCGTTTAGAAATTTGAATAGCTCAGAGACGGTAAGAGATAATTCGATTCTG
>JAQIWA010002240.1:0-14099 GCA_034693305.1 Eueremaeus valkanovi
GTTCTTATTTTCATATATTTTTTTTATTATTATAATATTTTTACGTTAATTATTGCATAAAAATATTATATTCTCAAATATTTTGTCTTTTATGTTTTTCATATTTTTGCTTGTTTTTATAATATTTTAGTTATAATTCTGGCTAATTTTTATATAATTTGTGATAATTTTTGCTATTTTAATGTAATTTTTGTCTATTTTTTTGATATATTGGCTTATCTTTACAATATTTTTTACTATTTTAATGTAATTTTTGATTGAATTAATAAAAAAATAATCAGATATATAAAACATTTTTCAGGTTTTGCTTATTTTTTGTTTATTTCAATGCAATTTTTATATAATTTTTGCAAATTTCATGATAATTTCATAATTTTTGCTTATTTTGCTATTTTGATCTAATTTTTGATTAAATTAATAAAAAATAATTGCAGATGTTCATCTGGAATTACCAAAAAAAACTGAAAAATAAAATTGATAATACAAATAAAAATATTACATCAAAAAATTACAAATAAAAATATTACATCAAAAAATTACAAATAAAAAATATTACATCAAAAAAATTTCTTTTCTTATTGTTCTTTTCAATGAAAAATGCAGACGAAAGTGATTGCACTCGAGCTCAAGTTCTTCGAGAGGAATCATTTTCGTCTGCGGTGCCTAATTCTCTATTGAACCCTGTTTTGTTAGCCCTTTGTAGCCAAATCTATAATTCAATTAGACGGGGAGTCGAACTCACGCTTCAGCAATGCGCCTACTTACTCAATGAGTGGAGAGTGACTCCCCAACCAACTGAGCTACCGGGGCTGACCTAACACTGATAGGCTGTCGGATCAGTATCATGAATATCATAGAAATTCGGTATTCCTGCAAAATATTCTATTAGGATTTTACAATCTTTTAATGTCATTCGCTTATCATAGACAAGCCTAAGGTTTTTTATCTCAAACAAACATCGGATATTTCATTGAAAGCGGTCTAAATCGCTTAGAAAATCTGCACTATTTCAAAAGTGCAATCAGTGATATCATAGTTCAAATGGAACAAAATATTCTTACAGTTAGTTCTGAATTTAACGCTTCTAACAGTCGACTCTCACGATATCGGTTTTTATTCTGAAGTTACTCATATTTGCTTCACACGGAGTTCAAATGATGAGAAATTAAACCCAATATTGGCTTAAATGAGCATTTATTTCATAAAAACAATTTAATAAGCAAAGCTGTAACACATATAGTATATGCAACGAATAACTTTAAACCTGTTTCAATATGAAGCGCCACCTACCATATAAACTGACGTTTAATTTTTGTGGCGTAAGAGTATTTAAATTAAAAAAATTGTTGATAAAATACAGTTCATGAAAATTGAAATGAATTTATTTCAAAGATAGATAAAAATTCATGTAATATAGTTTCGAGTTTAATTCAATATAGAAATAGTTAAAAAACTGTTGTGAATAATGCTAAGTATAATTATACAAATTGTTACAATATATTTTATGTAATTATAGATCCCGGTTTCCTGCATATCAGGCAGTAGTGCAACAAAGCGTTTTTGGAAATCATTCAACAATAATTCCTCGCGCTTTTTCTCCAATTTGTCACTGCTTTTGCGTGAGTGTTCCCGGTTTTCCACTTCGTTTACACAAGCGGCTGAAGCTCTATCGTCAGCGCGTTTGAGCGTGGCTTTGTGGTAGAAATCGCCAGGCTTTTCGCTGTCTTTCCGTAGGTCGGTTGGAATCAGACTAAGACGGTATCTGTCGAGTGGCATTGGCTTTGTTGGCTTGTGAAGTGGTAAAGTCAGGGCCTGTTTTCGCTCTTTCGCAAACTTTTCCGTCTTGGGCTTGCGATATTTCTTCTTTCTTTTAAGTGTTGAAGACGGCTTTAGAATATCTTCGGAGTCGCTCAAATCAGAATCGGATGGCTTATTCGAAGTTTTGGCGATTTTCGGAGGCGATCCACGGCTATTGCTAGTCTTTTTTGGGATAAATTTCGAGCTCTCGTTCACTGATGATGTCGATGTCAACGGGGTTGTTAAAGTCTCATCGTCGGAGCTCTCTCGCGCTTTGGCTGGCTCTTCTTCTGACGAACTGTCGTCATTTGTCGGTGAGTCTGGAAATTTTAATTCTCGAATAAAAGCCGGTTGCCAGAATGCAATTTCTCGGAGTTGAGACAGAGTGGGAAACTTTTTTTTCGAAAAAATATTTTCCGGATCTAAACCGAATAATGTTGAAAATACTTTTAAAAAGTCAACGGTTTTAAATCTAGACTACTTACCGAGAGCTCTTGCCCGTTCTGCGTACTCATGCTTGAGTTTGGCGATGAGTCCGTATACACCGACGCCGCACTTACTGAAGCACAAGTCGTTGACGTCATTGTTGTCGAAGTCCATTGTTGAAGTTTTTCTGCTCATTTTTCAAACTGTACGTATTATTTTAACACTTGAAAATAAGCAAAATTATGAGAAATTCTGGTCTGTGCAGCCCGTTATAAACCAAACTTGAGTTTGCGCACTGGTACGGTTGTGAATGATTGGCCAAAGTGGACTCTTCCAATGCAATCATTGGCTGAAGTGGACTTTCCCGACTAGTAGATTTTGCGCACAATGGACAATGCAGACCAGTTTGACCACTGAATATTATTTATAGAATGCAAAAAATTGTCAAGTATTATGCTTCGGGGGCTAATTTAAGTCCAAAAATAGAATTAATTGCTCAATAGTCCAATTTTGCTATCTATTGTTATAATAGCTCAATACTGACCACTGGGCCGTCAATGACCACCTGTAAGTCATTAAAGGGTTAGACATGCATCAATCATAAAAATTTGTTGACAGAAGAGTATATTCAATGTAATTTGTGGTATCTAGCAGGGTTCTGTTCGGATACATAGGGGAGTGGTCTAACACGCAAGCCACGCCCCCTGGGCGGGGGCAGCCCTAGGTACACCCTTTTCAAACTAGGTTAGCCCCACCTTTAACCACGCCTCCTGGGCGGGGTCATAGGCTCCGCCCCTTAAATTTTGCTTGGAAGTGGTACAACTTTAAAAATTCATATAAATTACATCGTAAGAGATAATAGAATCTAACTTTCACAGTCATGATCTGAATCGGTTCTGCTGTTAAGTAAAAATATTTAAAAAATTCCTAATTGAACCAAAAGGGGTGATATTGGACTTTGATTATTTAGATGTTTTTCCCCTTAGCGGCCTCTATGTTGGAAAAAATTTATTTTAAGTTTCTGTTAATTGTTTGCAATTTTGACTTGCTCTTCGTGACTGAGTTTCAGCCGAATAAGATGTAAGGGAAGAGTTGAAAACTAATTTTTAGTTTTAAACTTCAAAAATTTATAGCGGCTTTATAGTAGATGTGATTGAAAAATAGTTCACGCCTTCTATACTTAGTTTTGGAAGACCTTCATGAATTTTGCAGGAAAAAAATTTTAACATTATTTTTAATAATTATTTTATCTTATCTAAAAATTGTTTGTCAGAAAAATATTGAAAATCTTCCTCTAAGAGAACGGGCGGGCCCTAGTTGTGGGAAATATTTTATTGCAAATTGAATTACATTATATTCTGAGCACAGTTGAAAAGTTATAGACCTTCGCGCGCGCCCCCTATTGGAATTATACCCATACTACCTTCGGGTTTTGGTGCACCCTTTACGGTCCCGCTTCGTTCCCAAACTCAACCCCTTACTACTTGGTATTTTTTCCCAAACCTACTCTATCTACCCCTTTGAATACGCTATTCTCCCGGTTTCTACACCCTACTACCCCTTTGACTACATTTCTTCTAGTCTTCCCCCCTCACTACTACTGGGATCACTTGGACCGAGGACACGTTAATAAATAAAAATACGTGGAGTACTTTTATATCATTTTTCTATTTATAAATGTTAAGTAAAGTCATTAATAATGAACTCAATTAACGCGTTCGTGATTTATATAAATTATTTCATTATTTGAATCTCTGTTTTTCAAAGTAAAGAAATATATATTTATAAGTTATTCTCAGAATAATCAAGGTCAGAAAGCTTTTCATAAAATAAAGTGTACAGTCGGAGATTTAATCATTGCACGTACTTTAATGGTTAGATAAAGGTTAGAATTATATCAAAATATAACACATAATGAAAATAATCATCAGTTGAGTCAATAGATGAATACTAATTATAATATTTACTCATTATATGAACAGTATTTTTTATCACCACTTTCTTTACTAACAATAATATCAAGTTTCAAGGTCGAAAGGTGTCCAATGTTAGTTTGCGAAGAATTATAATCTATTATGGAAAGTGGTGATACTATAATACTGTTTGGCCTTGTTTTTGATGTAATAAGTTTATGATTTTGCTGACTTTAATCGATGAAGAGATTAAAAACCAGATATGAATTTTTATCCTGATCAATCGTGTTCAAACACACTATACTTGCGCCTACTGTACATTTTTTTAGTGAGTCAATTAAGTTTATTTTGATGTACTGTAAGTATAATATATTTTCAGAATTCTTATGAAATTTTTAATTATCATTACGTAAAAAATTTCAAAAATAAGTCTAATATAATGATCTAGCTCACTCAATGTAAGATATAATAATAGTAGGGATGTGCAAGGTCGGCCGACTCAGGGGGGGGTATAGGGAGGGGTAAAATGGCGGACTTTTGGCTCAAAACCTAGGGGGGGTATTAGGGGGGGGGGGTATTTTGAAAACAAGATGGCCGCCAAAATGGGCGAAAAATGGCGTTTAAAGTCGAAAATGGCGATTTTGACCGAATTTCGACCAATTTTGGCTTAATTTAGCTAAATTTAGCACAATTTAGCGTTAATTCAGTTAAATTAGGCTTAATTTAGTTGAATTTAAGCTAAATTTAGCCGAAATTCGGTAAAAATCGGCCATTTTTAGCAAAATGGCGCCTTCGGCGCCATTTTCGGTATAGGTCGCGAGCAAAAAGTCGGGGGGGGGTCTAGCAGAGCCTCAAACCACAGGGGGGGTATTTTGCCAAATCTCAAACTCAGGGGGTATCTGGTCTATACCCCCCTGCACATCCCTAGTTAAAATTGCACTAAGGTCAATGAGTTACAATCAAGAATGTCGTTTATCAAAATATAATTTACTTATTTATTATTAGAATAATTATATTAATTCTATACACCAGTGGCGGAGGGGTCGATCGATATGAAATAGCAAAACTATATACTCATAGTTTGTTTAGATTTAAATGTTTAAAGAAAAATGAGTGCAAAAGAAGAAAAAGATTTATAGATTTGGAGATAATGCTAATAAGTGTTATGAAGACTATCTAATGATTTATCTTTGAGTAAAAACATGTAAATTAATGGATATTTTAAAACAAATTAAATATCAATCGAAATAAAAATAAAAATCAATTTTAAAAATCAGTTCTCTATTAATGTCAGTTCGGATGAGAGCAGAGAAGAGAAAGAGAGAGAAAGAGAGCGATAAATAAAATGTTATTTTTGTGTCAAAAACAAAAACAAAACCATAAATAAGTGGAAGCAATAAATCTAAAGCCGTGTCAGACCTGGGAATAGTAGGATCGTCGACATCGACGTCCCACACGTTGACGCGCCCGTTCTGGTTGCCGAGCGCCAGGATCTTCTGGTGGGCGTCCATCGAGAAGCGCATGAACCAGATGTCACACTCTTTGTAATCGAATTTATGGATTAGAGTCGAAGACGAGTCGTTCGCATACGACCCGTGGATTTCGATGTCGTTCTCGTCCTCCAGTTTCCCCGGTTTCCAGCAGACTATGGCGTTCTCACAGGACTTACTCAGCACTAGGTTCCCGAACCAGCGGACACAGTCCACGTAATTGCGGTGAATGTCTCGGGTGGTGAACAGCGGAAAGTGATCCCTAACTGTGCCGAACGGCTTATCTGTTTTGCTTCCGTTATAGCTATACGACTCGAGTATTGCGTTCTGAATGTCCGGCTTATCCAATGACCAGATCTTCAGGGAGTGATCCATTCCGCAGCTTATGATCTTATGGCCCGTCAGGTGGAAGTCAGCCGACAAGACCTCATCCCTATGGCCCTCAACTCCACCGAATATGGCGACGCATTGGTCTGTCTTTATGTTCCACATCCGTAGCGAATGATCTTTACTGACGGACAGCAATAAGTTTGGGTCCAATGGACTGATCTTTAGGTCATTTATAGCATTCCCTGAAATGAAACGAATAAATAGTTTTATTAATTAAATGAGTGATAGTATGGGTGCGAAGTATAGGTGCAAACCGTGTCCGATGTAGTGTTTGATACACTGTTGGGAAGCATTGCTAATAATTCTTATGATTCCTCGACTGCCGGCCGCCGCCAACAACGGAAATCCGGTCACGTCGTCGTAACTCCAGGCACAGGTATAGAAACTCTCTTCCGGGTCGGTGTCGGCATAGCATTGGACTAAACGAATGGTTCCATCGCTCAGACACTCGTATATTGAGAGCCGATTACTGCCAACAGTGGCGAAGTAATTGTGTCCGTCGGGTAAGTGTTGGTTGAATTGGACGCCGAAGATGGGGCTCCGGTGGTCTTCGCGCAGCCAATACGAGAACCGGTACTGAAGTTTTGACTGCTTTTTGTTTGCCATCGACTTATCGGTCTTGGATTTGGCCGAAGACGAAGAATTGGCCGAATCTTTGTTCTGTTGGTTGCCATTAGTCTTCTTCTTCCGGTTCTTCAGCTTAAGATTCGGTGCTTTATTGGAAACTATGTCTTCATTCGTGCCATTGCTGGCAGTCTTTCGCGAAGAGTTACGCGTTTTGACACCTTTTGGTTGATCCGACTCTTCCTGTCATTCATTCAAAGGTTAATCAAATATTTGATGCAAAAGCAGATCAAAGACTCACTTCTTCATTGTCCGAATCTACCGGTTCTTTGTGGTCACTGTTGTTGTCATTCTTTGGTTTATCACTATTTGTCTCATCGATAATCTCATCATTGAATTCATGGTTAGATTTAGACATATTTTCATTCATTGATTGCATTCAACTGAATCGTATGGAAGACAACAAACCATTGGATCAAATGATTGAATATTGAGATAACAATTGAATTGATTCATATGTGAAGACTCACAACAACGACAACTCTTCCGAAGAATAGAGAAAACAAGTTCCGATTGTATTAAAAGCATTGACTAATGAGTAGTTACCACTGAAAGAGCTCTGGTTCAATTGGATCAACTGGATGATCCAGTCCGGATCAATTGTTATGATCTGCTAATTGAGGCGAAACAATACAAGCACTCAATGACACCAATAGTCCCGCCTTTTCCTACAATCACATTAAAAACCATTTCCAATACACACCAGTTGTATAATTGAAATATTGTCAAATAGCCGGATCACTCTTTAAAAATAATAAGAATAATTTTATAATTTATAAGGATTATGATTGATAAATAAGCCTGATTCAAAAAGACCTATCATCTTTGAACCCTTGGTCTTCTCTACACTTTATTTATTTTGAAGTTTGACTGTATTTCCGATAAATAGCAGTCAACACAAATAACTGATTTAAACGATTCAAACCCTTTTTATATATGAAACCAATACTTTGGTGGTACGAAAAAGTACAATATTTGCAGTTTGTTTTCATTATTAATGAAAAAGCGCTGAATTAAAGGCCAAATTCAAACACGTGTTGAAAATGTTTGTGAATATAAAATACAATTGAATTGATTTAAAAGTTTAAACAGAATTGAAATAATTTGTTATTAAATATAATTTATAGTATCGTTAGTGAAGACTATTGTCTACCGAATCAAGTGTAGGATTAAGTGATAAATCAGATGGAAATGAGTAAACCAGTGATGACTGCGTGGAGTGATTCGCATGAATTCAATACAGTTTTCAATAGTATTTATCAAAACAAGGATTCAATAGATTATGATTTTGATTACGATTTGCTAACATTTGCCAAAAATAAGTTAACCATTTGGTTGACTCGGATTCAGAACAACATCGAAATCAATGTCAATCTGATGGCCACTAAAGAGATAATCAATGCTTTGATTGAAGACAACAGAAACTGTCGGACAGTAGAGGAGTTGACGGATGAAAGTGCTGTCTATTCGCTCTTCGGTAAGCCATCGATTGAACTCTTGTTCTGTTCTGACCATTAATTGTCTTGTTTTGGGAACAGCTCTATCGGTGATCCGCTTCTGTAGCGCAATATCTGAGTACTCGCACGAAAGCAATATGAAAAGTGTGAAGCGTTTGGCGCACAGGTATTCCTGTCCCCAATGGGTCATCGATTGCAGACATAACTTATGTCACTCATCGGTCAATCAGCCGTCGATCCAAGAGCTGAGAACCGCTTCACTGATTGGACTCAATTGGTTGCGACAATACTTTTGGCTTAAAATTAAGACTAATTTGAATTCAAAATCAGATAAAAATGAAAATTATTTTGAATTAATCGACAGATTTGTTAACAACGATAACAACAATAAGAAGAAAAAGAAGATTAAAAATGAAGTGATTTTGGCTTTAATTAACTTTAGAAACGATTTTATTGGAGCTCTGGTACAATATCTGATTAATTCCAATAATAATGGTTTGAATATCAATGAGAAGTCACATAAAGTGCCGAAACTTTATTTAAGAAAGTTTTCGCAAATATTTTCGATTCTTATTAATTATAATTCACTTTCGATTGTATTTAATTTAATCGTCAAATACTTTGATTGTGAGAACCCATCGAAACGACACTTAGCTATCAGTTGGTTCTCAACTCTAATCAAAGCCATCGAATCGGAGAATAAATTATCAAAATTTAAGCGCATTTTCAAAAATGTTTCATTCAATGCAGTTATGCCTAAAATAGATTGGATTCGTCTCCTCTATAGTGTGGTTAAGCGCCCGAACCCTATGACACCAACACTTATCCAATTGATTGCTCCCATTGTTTGTGATGTTATATCTGAAGAGAAGATCAATATTTTGATGAATTTATCGAAAATTTATTCCTCGAATACATTGAATGATAATAAGGATTCAGAGGAAGTAAATGACGAAGAATTCAGTGTTAAAACAGTTAAAGACTTGATTTCACCGACAGAGCAGATGAATAGCACAGCACTCGATCTGAACGGTAAGACAATCCGGGAATGAAGTACACGATTAGAGTTTTACTAAAGATTTTATCAAAACTTTTTGTTAAGAGAATACTTGAAAATCATTGAATTTATTCATAAAATTCATATTTATTTAATAGAAATACTTTATAAACAAAATCTTTGATCTCTTCTGAAGTGAATTTGAGTTTTCAATCATTCCTTACGATAGACTAACCTTTGAATACAACCTTCACTTCATTATTGTTTTATTTTTTATTTCTCAATGAAATGTTAGCATAGGATAAAAAAAATTTCAGAATAATTACTATTATATTAGAAATGCTTTTTGTTTTTTTAATTATTTCTTTAATTATAGATTTATTTATAATAATTTTCGCCAATTTTTTTCTAAATATTTTTTATCTTTTTTAAACACATTTTTGAGACAATGGAACTGATCAGTCATTTTTTGACACATAGGCTCGAGCTATGTTTTGAGGCTATCTTTTGCCTCTCGATAGCGATCTGTTAAGAAAAACTAATTTTAATTTTTTTAGTTTAATAATGGGTTTAAAGTTTCATTAAAAGTAATAAATATTTATATTATATACTAACAGCTAATAAGCCCTAATATATCATTGAATGCGTGATCACTGATCACAAGAAGAAATTCAATTTATTTTCATATTTGCCTTCTTTTAGATCCAATCGATTGGTCGCAAATCAGTTTCGGCGCTTCCATACAATTCCCCTCAAATTTAAACTACGAACAAATGCCGACAAATATTAATTAATATTTAAATTCTTATAATTTGTTTGTAATCATCGTTTGACTGATTAGACGATTATATGCTTTTGTTATGCAATCCGTTTATGATTTTTATTACTAATATATTGAATATATTTACATAAAAATTATTAATTATTTAAATAATTTGATAATAAAAATCTTAAATCTGGTCTTTGAGTCCATAAATCCGTTGTTCAGTAATGTTCTGGTTGTCAGTCGTAATATCGTCTGTCGGAAGCGTAGGCCTGAATCTCATCCAAATTCCGATTCCGATTGTGAGTCTCCATCGGATTTGCCATCGAATCCATTGATTGGTAAACGTTTTGATTGCTATTTCTGTTGTTGTATTGCGGCTCTGAATAGATTGAAATGCAATTCAAATATTGTACACTCTTGTATTATATGAACATTGCATTCAAAGGTACAGTATCTCTGATAGGTGTGCATCTAATGCATTAATTATTCTACCGTGAGTACAAAGCAAATTGATCAAGCTAACTCTGCTGTAACCAAGTGGGCGTCTGAACTAAAATTAAGGATATTGTATGCAAGAGTAGAGACTCACTGATCATATTGAGAAAGGGTCTCATTCTTCCGAACCCATTATTGTCATTCTTAGTGTAAGCCCTGTTCGCACCCCTCTCGGGCTGGTCTGAAGCTCTGT
This sequence comes from Eueremaeus valkanovi, assembly GCA_034693305.1. NCBI lineage: Eukaryota > Metazoa > Arthropoda > Arachnida > Sarcoptiformes > Eremaeidae > Eueremaeus > Eueremaeus valkanovi. The sequence continues at coordinate 10,549 of JAQIWA010002240.1, forward strand.
AGTCTTGTTCTTTAATTTGATTACTCATGAGATCGTCGTGTCTTTCATTCATCTGTTCGTCTCTGGAATAGCTATTCCTCTGTTTATTCCAATAATCAAGGACACTCTGAGGCGGGTCCTCTACAAAGAGCATAACGTGCGCCGGATTTGCATTATTCTTCAGATACGGCTCATTTGAATTGATTCTGGCCTTAAATCCTTCCGGTCCTGCCGTGTATTCTACCTGAAAGTGAATAAAATATTTTATAAAATAATAATTTACATAAAATCTTGAATGAAATGACTTTTCTGTAAACTCCATTGGAATCCATGTATCCATAGCTTCCGATAACATTTCCGAATTCATCGGCTTTTATAATGAAATTAATGTAAACATCATTTAATAGTTAATTAATAATCAATGAATTGCTTCAAAATATTTATTGATCGAAAGCTGACATATAATTAGAAAAAATATCTACAAATCAAACATTTTGTCTAACTTTGAACGAAATAATTCTATTGCATTAGATTCAGATGAGTCGCTCAATTAGTACTGACTGACTGATTGATTGATGTGCATAACGTGATTGCATTTAAACACTGATTGCTTAGATTATTGAGACTTTAAGGCAATATATATTATTTGTCAGAATATTCAAGCAATTTGTTAGGCTATCAAACCTTTTTCCTGTCGGTCCTGTTTATTGCCATATCCATCATCAGTATTATATTCGAACTGATAAGGCATTGGCATCTCCTGTAAGACATTCTCAAATATTATTATTATTATTAATAAATTCAATATTCCTGAGGAAATAAATTTAATTAAATATTCATTTTTCTTATACTTTATATTCTGATTGATATGATTGAGATTTTTGTTGATTAAAGTCATCGAATTGATTGCGCATATACTCAGTCGAGGGCTCGTTCTCTCCACTCATTTGATTGTACCTCTGATTATATCCATCATTATTTGAATACTGACTGAACACAATATGTGTCAAAAATGAATCGATAATAAACAGTATCCAAAGTATTTTCATCTGAAGTGAAGAAAAATATTATGAAAATCGATATAATTTTATGTAAAAAGTTTGTACGAAAATCAATAAAGAATTTGATGTCATATCATATCATATCTTAAATTATATAATATTCTGATTCACTTGTATTCAAGTCTTATATCTAGCGTTGCAAATCATTAAATTTAATATAAATTTAATATTAAATTTATTAATAAATTTATAATAAATTTAATACTTGATAATAAAAATTTATTAAATTTTCCATGGTTCATTAAATTTTCTGAAATGCTTCAACAAAAAAATAAGTAAATTGGAGCTTGAAACTATTCTCCAATGGGGAAAACAATGAAAAAATTCTTTTAAACTAACCAGAGTTTCTTTAAAATAATCACTACATTAATAGATAGCTAATATGATGATAAAGCAGCTAATTTTTAATTAACATCATTTTTAAATTTTTGTGTTAAATTTATTGTCAAAATTAAATTTATTAATAAATTTATTATTAAATTTAATTCCCCGAAGAAAATTTAATAAATTTTTCAACGCTACTTATATCTATTACAGGGATAACGACAAACAGTAATGAGAGTGGGAAGGGTAGGCCTTCATCCATCATAACATAAGAAGGACCCATCAATATTTTCATACCAAACTTGCATATAATGAGCCTATGCTGCATTTATCATTGTGAATGCACAGGAATCAAATTACTTAGAGGTAGTTTATCATTTCAAAGTTCAGGGACTACCTTGTTCGTTATCCCTAATTGAGCAATGTTATTAGAAGTCTTAAAACTTAAAGTAGTGTCATATTAGATGACACGGAATTATTTTCAGAGCTATTCAGGAAAACAAATGAAATTTTAATCCCAAATGTCATAAAAAGTCTTCCTCTATGTTATGCCGGCATTAACTGAATGACTGGGTTTTCCTTTTAAGCATAACATACTGTATATAATGTTTATTTTCAAACTTATATAAAGTATTCTGTTTTTTATAAATCCATTTATCTATTTATTTAAGATATTATCCTTTTTTGCATGAATTCAATTCAATAGAACTTTCGAATAGGATTTCAATGTTTTCTTTGAAGTTATATCAAAATTGAATTATTTTATTTGATTTTTCAATTTTTTTTGAAATACAAATACAGTTCATTTTCATCCAAAAATGCTCTGAACTTTCTCTAGATATACAAATAATTCATTAGTTTAGAAATACTTATATAAGAATTGAATTTTCTTAATAAAAACATTATTAGATATGATATGAATAATAATCTAATATAAAAAACTATTTTCTAAATCTGTATAAAAAAGAAAATCTAAAACATTTATCTTCATTCAACTGTTATATAAGTCTATATTCGCTAAAATCACTTAATCTTGATCATATGAGCTTAATCAAAAATAATTGCATATTAGAGCAAGATCATTTTAGAACAATGCAATCACATCAATGAATGAATACAAATATCCAAAGAAATAGTAAAAAAAAACTAATACTAATAATGAGTATAAACTGCAAATAGAAAGAGAATCAGACTTACCATAACGATGTGCTGGTTAAGAGGCAAATCCTACTAAAATGTAGAGATAATGATAAACTGATGAAAAGATGAGACAAATCTTTTATATAAGTTATTCGGATGAACCGAATTGAGGACATATTTCAATTTTCACTACATTTCCATTACTTTCAATTTCACGCCAATAATCATAATTTGGGTGCAAATGATTGCAAAGGATTTTAGGAATGCATTAGAGCTCAAAAAAAGCACACAATTATTAAATGACTGAACAATTGGCCACATATTTGACCTCTTTATCAAAAAACAAAAATCTAATGACAATAATTCATAGATAATACTAATCATCGAATTGTTTTTTATTTGAAATTTTGATTACATTTTAAAATATAGCTTTCAGTTGAGCTCAGCTCACTTTTTGAAGATGAAATATCTGACTGATTAAATTACTTACGAAAGTAACCAAACCTTGATTTTTAACAAAATAATTAAATATTAGTTTATCTCTAAGCATAAGGGATTAGAATTGCAAAAAAATCATTATTCAAGTGCTTTAAGTCTGAAATTATTGACATTTTATTAGTCTGTAATGAATTCTGTATTTTATTTATTATATGTTATGTAAAAATATTTATATAAATTGAATCGATTTTTAATCATAAAAATGATAGCATTCTCTAAAATAATGTTCATTTCAATGAATATAACAATAAAAATGAGAATTAACAGAAAAAACTAAACTTTTCACAGATTAATCTTTTTTGATGGTATTTGAGGTCATTTTTGATTTATTAATACAAATAAATATTTATAATTAATATTATAGAAGAAAATATACAATAATTTATTGAAAGCAATTAGATTTGAATCGAAAAAACAATTTTGATTTATATCAGGATTTAAAGTGAAAATTCATTGCAAACAAAAAAAGGAATAATAAATAAAATCAAAACTTAAATAACAGATCAGAAGAATAATGAATGCAATGAATGAGAGAATCACTTCAATTGT
>JAQIWA010002241.1:0-14098 GCA_034693305.1 Eueremaeus valkanovi
TAAGAGTAGAGTTTGAATAAGATAGTGATTGACAGCTAATTTGTTGTCTCATATAATCATTATATTTGTAATAGTATTCATGAATTGTAGGTACAGTAATGTAGTCTCAATCTTCACATTCATATCATATCCTTTATTTCCGTATAAATAAAACGATCCGTCTATAGAAGGGGACTAAAAGACAACTAAGAATCCCTGCTGTAAACTTTTGATATTGTCAAGGTGCTCTATATAGTTGTTCAGTATGAACAAGGAACAACTTATGTCTAATATCAAAATCTGTGGCGAATTTACAAAGAATTTCAACACTTTATAGTAGTATGAAATGCACTCAAACTCTTTGCACTCACTTCTCAACTATTATTCTTTGCTTAAATTCAACTCAATTTTGATCATCGATTGAATCAAACATTGAATTCATTGAAATCATTTGTCAAATGTTTTTGGGTTTATTTGGAATGTCATTAAACGACTTATAAGAAGACATTAAATATATTAATAAAATTTTTTTAATAAATTAATGTATTTTTGCGATCCCTTACGGAAAATAAGCCTATGTTTCAGTGTAGTCCTGGGTATTTAAATAGCAATCAATTATTATAATAACAACTGTCCTATGCTTTAGAAATCTAGTGCCGTCTGATGGCTGACAATTCAGCTCTGCTTGAATAAGTGAGTATGTTTAAACTCGGATACAACAAGGTTATTTATGTGTACAACCATTTTTAATTCAATTCTAAATACATAAACTAATTGGTAGATCATTTGAATATTGAGTGTATGCTTCAGACTCTCAACCGGCTCACTTAAGCTTCTTATTGTTACAGTATATTTGCTTGAGATTGGATCCATTGCAAAGTTATTGGATGTGCTTGCTTCATTCATGTGAAGCCTTCAAGGTTCTCCAACAACTTATTCCATATCCAATTAGTTCCAACAATTCATTTTAAATTTGACCCAATTATACACCAATTCTATCGATGAAATCAACTGACAAATAATTGAATTGATTTTTATTCTATAGATTCTGAAGTAAAGAGTAATAACTTGTCATTCATTTCAATCATTTTTATCATAAAAAGTGCTTATTATAAGAATTGCACAAAAAATGATTACTTAATCGAAAATTCATTCTTAAGTCAAATTGAGCCAGGCTCAAATCTTACATAAGAATCGTACAAATTATTAGTTAAAACATAAGAGTATATAATATTATAACAAAAATCAAAATTTCCAAAACAAAGTGCAATCGATGAATCAATGTATCAAGGGTGTTGCATAACCCTAATTTAAAAAGTTATCTATTTAAAAATAACATTGCGCTATTGTAACATAGCTGACAAAATAGACTTGTTCAATATCTATTCGCTAAGCACTTCACTCATATGCCATAAATAATGTCTTTATTAATGAATTTAAAATTGTATTGAATTGTGTGCGAAGTAAGTCTGAAAACAGTATTGTTTTTCTGCACGTATTGTATGTCTGAATAATTACGCAATAGATCTGTGAATGCAATCAAAAATAGTATGAATTTTCAAAATTGATTACAAAATTAAACTAAAAAAAGCAAACAATCGTTGCTTTCATTCAATTGAATCAAAATCAAAACAAAATCTGAAATAATGTGCAATAAATAGAGTAATAATTAATAATAAACACAAATAAAGACACGAAAGGAGTGTCGAAATAATGGGACAAATCCTTAAACTAATGGCCGACCAATTGGTGTACTTTGACTACAATTACATTAATTACAATCAAATCCATAATCATTTCAATCACAACAACAATAACAGTAATAATAATAATAACAATAATAACAGTAATTATGGAAACAATGATAACTTGAATGAAAGCAATGGTAAACTAATCGACAGTTTTGTTGATAATATTTCTGATTTTTATTGACTTTTGATTGAAATTCATTGCAATTAATGTTTGATTTGATTATAATATCGATTAAAGGATTACCGGATTTGTCTAAATGGCCGCCAGAGCTGAGTCTAACTGTGCTGAAGAACCTGAACGCCACTGATCTATGTCTGGCCGCTTGTGTGTGGAGCGAATTGGCCAAGGATGAGGTCCTGTGGCACTCCCTGTCCTGCTCTCAGTGGGGTTACGCATCCATATACCTGAGGCCCAAAATGGATAACTTCTCGTACCATAAGCTCTACCTTCAGTTGGATGAGGGAAGCGTCACATTCAACGCCGACTCCATTCTGGTCAGTGCTAACAGTGCTCTCCCGACATAACTCATTCTTACTTTAATTAAATTTTGTTTAGTATTGAATACATTTATAATTATTTAATTGAACTGACTGTGCAATCAGGGAATGGATTACTTTTTCAAACACGGATTGGTAGAGAATAAGTGCACAGAAATCGCGAAATTCTTTCAAAGAGCGAAACCACTGGACAAACGACAGATGCGTTTATATCTCAACAAAAGACCAGAAATTTTAGACCAATTAATAAATTTGCAAAACTTTGAGAACCAGTTCCTGCCCAACGCTTTGCGCCGATTCTTCTCTGTACTACAGGCGCCCAACAAACGGGACCATTACCTGCACCTAATGGTCGATAAGTTTTCGCATCGATTCTGTAAATGCAATCCGAATCTGGGTCTCAACCCCGACATGATATACGTGTTGTGCTTCTCCCTGATTATGCTGTCCGTAGACCTGTCCAGTCCTCACATTAAGAACAAAATGTCTAAACGAGAGTTCATTCGCAACGTCAGGCACGCCATCCATAAGATGGACGATGAGCTCTACGGTATGCTTACTGACCATTACTGGCCTTCCATTCATTTCCTATATTTTGTTCTCTATTTTCATATACTGTATGTCTGGATCTGATGGTTAGGCCATCTCTACGACGACATCTATCTTCGCGGACACATTGCCATCAATGCTATCGATTGATAGATATTTAGTCAGAAATGGGTTTAATTTCTGTTTGTTTTTTAAGTTTTTTTTTGGAAACAGTTTTGAAATCATTATTCAAGAGAATTGATTGCAATTTAAAGTCATTTCATTGGTTTGACTCCAAATTCTGAACATTTAAAGCAATAATAGCTTTCCTGCAAACCAGAGGTCAGACAGATATGTCGATTGAGCTACAGATGAAACTACAGAAGAGCTGATCTTTTAACGGGTCTATTGCTTACCACCGCTACCTCTGGTTTACGAGAAGACAGTTATGTTCACAAAATGCACACAATTTTTACGCGAATATGAAATGAAAATTAATTTTTTTATCGATTGTATTGTTTGGAAGTTTAGATCAATTTTAGAGAATTTCAATATAAATGAGATTTTGAATGAATGCAATCGATTCAGAATTGGACCCAATTTTCTGAACAATTAATAGCTTTTTAGTGTACAATGAGATCAGAAATTCATTAATTCATTATATCTTTCGTCAGTTGTCTCACAATTGCTATCAATTATTGTAATAATACTTATTATTATTCAATTGGATTGTCTTTCGTTCGAATCTAAGTTTGTTTTACTTTATAATCATTTTTCTAGTCATTAATTAATTGATTTTTTTTGTTTATTAACTAATTTATTATAAATATTCAATTAATTGGATTTTCTTTTCTGTGAAAAATCATTTTTTATCACAAATTATTCGTTTATTAGATTCAAAAGTCATCTATAATTTGGTTTACACTTAAATTGCTTAAAAAATAAAAAAAAATTCAAATTATATATTTTTAATTACATTTTTGTTATAATTTATTGACTTTCGGAATAATAATTCAAACTTTAGTTCATTTCTCAAAAAGAAAATTCTTTAATATTAAGTCCAATGGCTTTCGAAGCATAAAAATACAATAAATTACTTAAAAGTCACTCACAATATGACTCTCTTTGACTAACTTATAGTTACAGCATAAGTAAAGAGTGGATGTGCAAGGGGGTAGAGTCCAATTATGCTAGCAAGGTCGAATCTATAAGTCCTTGTACGGGTGAATTTTCGAACTCATAGGTGGGTGAAAATGCCCTCAAAAGTGCAAATCCTCATCCATTTAAAAATAGCTTTCAAAATACCCTGACATTCATTATCTTGCGCATCCTTAATGTAGAGAATATCATATTATGTCTATAAACACAATTCACTTCAAATTTTATTACTATTTATTAGCACTTTATGAAACAAAAGGACGATCTGGCCAAGTACCCTCTTCATTTTTATTTTATGGTTATATCTCTTTATATTTAAACATATTGTTGGAAAAAATGAAAGATTTCAGGAATTTGTACCCAACTATTCGTACAATTTGTATGACTTATTGAAATGATTTGATTAATTGAGAAAATTTGAAAAATTCTTTTTTCGGAGACATTGTTCGCTCTGTTTAACAACTGATGGATAATCTTTCAAACAGTATTGATCACAAATCTCATTACAATAATCTAACGGCAAATATGAACTCTAGGAATAACAGATGGTTAGTAGGATTTAACCTTGTTAAGCTGTTGCATCTTTGATCCGTACAAAATGCCGAAAGAAAACAAAACTTTCATCACTTTGTTGTCATCAAACTGTCACTAATATAAAGAGAGCATAACTTTCTTTGTGAGAAAGTGGTCGACCCCTCTCCTATCACATACTGATCTCAGCGTGGGAATAATAAGCTTGATGAATATCTAGAAAAATCATTATTTTTAGAATAAAACAAAAATAAATAAATCGATATTTAAGTCGATTTTAAAGGTTAGGTTGGGTTCAAAGGCAATGAGAGATAGGATAACAACTAATTGGAAATGTTCTAATCGTTGCGTAAAACAGTTTATTGGTATTGGTTTTGACAAAATGCCAGACATATTGAGTTCATAAACACCAATTAGAATACGTTAATTACGATCCAGAGTATACTATGAGTATAAGTTTTATACGAACTTCAATTTGTATGACATGAAAATTACAGATCGTTTTGTGTTTAACCGACAATTTTCTAATGAATTCTATTCTAATTCTAACCTTAAGTAATGTTTTATTTATTTTTAGTCCGTTTATTAGTTTCCGCAATACATACTCTCCTCTCCCTGTCTGTGATTTAATTAATTATTTGAGATAAGCTCAATTAATGCTACGCTTGGAATGTAAGTACATTAACAATATTCTGTAATTACAATATGCACTGCAAATGTGGTGCAAAGAATTTGATGAAATTGAATAGCATTTCATTATTCCTTTGCATCGTATCTGACGTAAGAATATAATGATATTTAAGTTTCGGATTTCACTCATTCATAATTGTAGTAAAATCAATACCAACGTCATATCAACCGGATATGTTAGCCCAACTCCTTTTCTGGTTTATAGTAAATAATGATTAAATATATTTATAATTACATATTGAATAGCAATCCCGAGTGAATTCTATTCAGATTACATAGAAGAGATGCGCAAGTTCAGTTGTCCAAGGGACTATGACGTCATTTTCGACATTTTTTTTGGTGAGAGTTGAAAGCATTTTGATTATGGTTTCTCACTGACCCAGGGGATTGACTTTTGAAAAACCTCTTATAGTTCATATCGATTGATATAAAAGTCAAAATTTCCAAATTTCTTGACTGAATTGCATTTGAGATTGAATTCAACCAAAATATTAATATTTATAAACTATTTATTTGTTAAAAATGCTCTCAAAAGTATTGTTAGATTTTTTGTTATCCATATTCATAAATATTAATAACCCTTAAAAACAATATTATTTTTTTGAAATCCGATCAAATATAAAGTCGGACTTTATTATAGATAAGGATAACAAAATAAGCTCTGTCCAGGGTAAAGGTAGATAGAGGTAGAGGGCGGGTTAGCCGTAAAAGTCAAATAATTTTTAACATTTTATTGAAATAATATTTTGTTTTATGTTGGCCTGGGCATTTTGGAGGAGGAAGAGAATTTACTCAAAGTTGAGTTCTTACTTAATAATTTTGTGCTTTTTCAAAATATCTATTCCGAGAGTGTCTTGCTCAAAAATGATTGCAGGATTATTTTGATTATGACTTCAATGTTCATGGGTTTAGCGATTCCTTACATTTATATCAAAACACATAAAATGCAACAAACCATTAGTAGACGATAAAAATGTTATCCATGTTCGCCCATATGTCAAGGGATTTATTGTTTCGGAAGTTCTTTAAAAAAAACCCAAAAGTTTTACCCGAATATTAAAACGAATTCAATTTGAGAAGTCTATGCGTCCTAAGAGCCACTAACTTGTATGTTGATCAATCTCAATCTCTGAGTTTGACGTTGACTATACAACACTGGATATATTGATCAGAGCTTTCTAGAAATAATCAAGATTGATTGAGTCGCTGATCAATTATAAGTTAATTTTTAAGTATAAAGTTAACTCTGAATGAGTAGTAATATTAATGTTATATCATTCGATTCAATGACAATAATATCAATATGTATTGGACGTCAACTACTTTTCATATATAAGACTCGGGAAGTAAATAACAATTTGTTCCCGCAATCGATGTTCTCAATAAACTACAGAGAACTCTCCATAGATTCACATTTTGGGCCTGGAATTATTAGCAGGTAACATTAGAGAATGTGAAAATATAGAAAAACAACTAAATGACAGATTTGACCCCAAGGGCACATTTGAAGGTAAAAGCAGGCCCAGGAGCTAGTTTAAACGAATTGATGTTTAGAATTAAACCAAATTTATTAACATGAAACAAAATTTGCTACAGGGTTAATTTGAAAATAACTGGATTAAGAGAGAATTATTTCAAATTCCAGCAAATGTTTCAGATCAGGAGTTTAAATGTGAAATTATAGAATGTGTTCACTATTATAACTGTATGTATTTTCAGCTCAACAATCATCTGAAACTCTGAGAGTAATGTATTCTTCACTGCCAACACATAATGAACGTGAATGCAATGCTATGATTATTAAATAGTCAGTGTCACATAGTGTAATGTGAAAAGAGTTTGTCAAGTATAAAGTATAATTTGATCAGAGGCATACATTCAGGTTCATTGTGTGTGTTGGCAGTGAGGAATACATTGCTCCCATAGCTTCAGATGATTGTTGAGTTGACAATAATGTGGATCTAAACCCGTGTGAAAGTGAAAATAAAGACAATGTTTAAAATAGATCCCAATTTTAATGATCACAATGAGTGTGAAATTATAGAATTGTGAACATATAGAATGTGAATTTATGGAGTTCTCTGTATAACATTTGACTAAACCTGGTCGTATTCAAAAAATGTCACTTTATTTATATTCTTATTCAAAATATTTGATTTGGGATTTGGATGAAAGCGAATGAAAAATATATTTGGAATATAGCCTACATTTGACTCGTATTCACATTTCATGAAATGTTTTGTTTTCACAAAAAAAAATAATCAATGAATTTCCGAATAAAGTGCTCAGGAGGGCCAACTAGGATTTTGCCCAGGGGATTTTATAGTGTCACATAATTTCACCGAATTTAACAGGAAATAAACTGAATTCGATCGAAAATAACTGAACTAGGTGCATCGTAGATATTACACAACTTCTTCATCTAACATGTTTTATTTTGACCTTGCTGAATCTTCAAAGTAATTTTTCCCCAATTCACTGCTACTTCAAAATGACTGTAATTTCTATTCAATCGATTCTTTAATCTTATAATTAGAAAATTCTGCGAAAAAATTTAATCTAATCATTAGTTTTGAATATTTTTTGGATTTGCGCTGAAATGATGAAACAGTTTTTAATAACTGAGTAACAGTTTATAAAAATTAAAATCTGCTCGATTATAAATATTAGGGATGTGCAAGATCGGCTGAGACAGGGGGTATATGGGGTAAAATAACGGATATTTGCCCCAGGGATTAGGGATGGGGAGATGGCGGGAAAAATTGTCGCAAAAGGGCGCTTAAAGTCAAAAAACCGATTTTTACCGAATTTCGACCAAAATTTAGCCTAATTTAAGCTAAATTTAGATGAAATTCGGTAAAAAAAATCTGTTTACGCCGCGCGAAAAAGTAGAGGAGGGTCTGGCACTCGTCTTAAAGACAAGGCTGGCATTTTGCCAATTTCAAAAAACAGGGGATATTTTGTTTATACACATCTCTAATGAATATTGACGAAAGATTTTCTGATATATTCCGGTTTTTTGTAGCGGAATAATAAACTTTTGATTGCACTTAGAATTGCACTTGCTCATTATGTCATTCATTGATGAATATTCTAATACTTTGAATGCATTTATTCAAATCTGAACTCAATTATCATTTCAATATCCTTTGAGAATACGTTATAATTATTTTCCGAAACTATTTTTGGGTAATTTTATTGTTATATAAACTTATTATTGAAATGTGTTTTATATCTATATTTGTCATTAGAATTAAAAAGTTTTTGGAATAAATCAAACCTATTTTTATTCACTTTAAAGAAGATTATTTATGAAAAATGACCTTTATAATTTATACTTTGTATTCATCACTCAAAAGGTAAGAGATATATAATTTTACCCCTGTTCATAATATTTCAGAACAAATAATAATTTTAATCCTAACACAATTAATGAGTTAAAATTTTGCCCCGAACTGGTTTAGTTGATAATGAATTCAGATAATGAATGCTATCAATAATCGCGGAGAAGACAGCAATAAAGTATTGTCTGTATAGCAACTTAGAGAACAAATTCATATTCAGTATCCACTCATTCCTAATGTGTTTTATCTTAGATATGATAACTATTATCGCATTGAAAATTACGTCAAAAGTAATACTGATTTACAATCAAAATGTGTAAAACTCATTCAGGTTTTAGAATCCGTACAAATGTTTTAATGAATAGATAAATGTATTCAACATTTTGACAATTATTTCATAGTTTTTCAAATATTTATATAATTTAATGACATTTCTTAATATAAATGACATTTAATTAATATTAAATATAATAAATACGATTCAATAATTGCCATAAGGGACCAAGGATGGGAATATTTTTATTCGGTGTACAACTCAAATAATTTTCACTCAATTCAGGTAATTTAAAGCGAAATTTTTGCTCAATATTTAATCTCAATTGAATTGAATTGAATTTATTGTTATTTATAGACGCCGTGCACTTAACTAAAGTTGATATTCTGTGCGCACGTCTTGAATACAATTATATAAATCTAATTAAAATAAATATTTTTAAGTGATTTCATAAAACTTTTAAAACATGAAATATTTCTGATATTTAAATATAATTGATTAAAAACTTTAACACCGCTATAGAGAAAGCTTCTTAAAGCGTATTCTTAAAGCTCTCTGAAAAAGCCTTTTCCAGCTTTAATTGCCGGTTGGCTGCAGATCTGGTTCTGGTGTTAATTACATAATTAAATAGTTTGTGACAAATATGATATATATGAAAATTATACAAAAATATCATTTAAATGCCCACAATTTTAAACTGTATTCGGTCTAACCCTTAAATAATGATAGCATTCATACCATTTTTATTGTCTTTACTTTCATTTCACTATTGCTTAACAACTTTTTGAATTAATTTATAAAATTCGTAATAGAGTCTGGTTCACTAAACTCAATTTAGAAAGTCACGCGACAAATATTCGAAGCATAGTAAAAATTGTGCCTGCACATTTTAGTTTATATAATACATGGATCATTTTCCGTATCCCCACTTTATCGCACATGTCTTTGCGCGGAATATCTGTTTGAACTCTAAATATAATTCTTTATAAGCGATAAAAATAATAAACTTATTTAAACAGAAACCCAATAATAATAGTCTAACAAAGAATTCAATTCTTATAAAATTCGTGATTCTATAGAAGGTCTGAAAAAGTAGTGTTGAGTTCAGAAAAATAACACAATTATAACGAAAATATAATAAAATAACAATAATATAATAGATAGCCATATAAGACAACTGAGACTCCCTTTATGCTACTGTACTCCGAAGTAATCTCCTGTAATTCAGAAGAGTCATAGACATCAGCTTGATAATTTTGATGACAGTTACTCTTTATTAGAATAGTCTTTGATTAATAAATTGAATCTAAAATTGATATAAAATTAATTCAAAAATTTCTGAATTTTACACTTTTATATCAGGGTAATCTTGATAATTTCCTGGTGTATAATCGAATTGTGCACCCTTGGCTATCTCAGTATATAATTTTTGTTGTTTATCCCTGAAGTCATATATAATTAATACAATTTATTCAATCTTCATATTAAGCAATTTTGTGCTTATAATGAAAATCTGAGAAAATCATTGATAGGTTTGCATTAATTTAGCAAATTTTCGACTATTTTTCGACTATTTATAACATAGTTTTGGAATCAATCGAAACATTTTATATAATAAATAAATATCAGAAAGAAGTGGAATATTGTGTTAGAAGTGAAGAAGAAAAGTGAATATCTGCGCAAATCCACCAGTGCTTACAAATGATATGATAAGTCATGTAGTATTGGATTTTATAGACGCAAAATCACTAACTATTGCATAAAAGTTTGCGAACAACCGATTCCAGCGGTTATTCAGTGAACAGAATATTATTTGATAGCACAGAGAGAGACATACGAAAGCAATTTATACGTGAATTTCATACAAAGATTTTTATACCAGTTATATGACTAACAATTAAAAGAGTTTGTGTTCGACAGAAAAGTTTGCTTTACTTCAAAAATTGTTTTATATTCTGTTTATGACTTTACTGTCTCTAATAAGGGCTGAAGTAAACCAATATATTCGGGAATTGTATCGAAAAAAAAATCTTCTGATTATTATTCTTGTTATCAGATTTTTATTTTTATTTCTTCAGTTCATTTATTTTATTGTATTCAATACAGTATTCAAGTTATTGGTTAAGAAAAGTGATTTTGTTTTGTTTTTCTTTGAATTTAAGTTATTCACTCATTTGGTTTGTGTGGAGATATCATCCCTGACCACAACCAGTTGAGCCACATATTCTTGTGCCAACTATACGACTGAAAAGTATATAACAATTATTAGAAGAGCTTTTATTAATACAATTCTTTTGTTAGAAATAGTGAATAGATTTATATAAAACGTAAGTATTTTAAGAATTTTTATTAAAATATTTTCTTTATTGCATAAACTTATGATTTCTTAACTATTTTTTTTATTTATTTGCTTTAAATTTTGTTTGTTTTCAGACAAGTATTTCTTAATTAGAAAGTAATTCGAGTGAAGAATATTCTTCGCAAACACAGAAAAATGGATTTCTGTTTGAATACAACAATTCCCACATATTATTCAAATATCAATAACGAGGGAAAGGAGTCACAAAAGCCATTGTATATGTATTTCATACCGATTCTCATAATTGGATGTATTATTAGCGTTGTATTGAACTCACTGTTGGTCCTCATCGGACACACGAGGATTGTAAACAAGTCTCCGATTCTGGTTCTGTCACTCAATTTGGCCACAACTGACTGTTTGGCCTCAATTTTCATAGCCATAGGATTAATGGTTAACTCATACCTACCGGTGGTGTTTGAGGTGGACATGGGTCCATCAAATTGCGCTGCCCTGATCATTGAAATATTCAGACTGTCATCACTGACTGCATCGGCGATGCATTTGCTGTCATTAGCTTTGGTTCACTATAAAGGAATCGTAAAACCACTTCACTATAGGTATGTATAATATTAATACTAATAATGATTTAGTGTTTATTTCAATAACAGAGCAATAAATCAAACAATAAGTCGTTTTTCTTAATTTGTTTGTTTCGAAAATCCACAAACATTTCGATTAGATTAGAGAAATCGTAACTCATTTATCAAAATCTGTTGTGAAAACTGTCAGAATATTCTGAATGTCTGAATGACTGAATTGCATAGCATTCACATCACATCTAATACTTTAACTTTAATCTCAAATAACTAAAGGATTTTAAATATGCATTAATTATAACTAATTATCAAAATTCTTCGGTAAAACACATTCTTTAGGGATTACATACTAGGGATGTGCAAGGTCGTCCGAAACAAGAGAGTTATTGCAGGGTGTAAGATGGCGTAGTTTTGTCTCAAAAATCAGGGTGGTATTAGGAGGTGTAAAATGGCGGACAAGATGGCCGCCACTATGTCTGCAAAAATGGCGTTTATAGTCCAAAATGTATTGTTATGACTGAATTTATACCTAATCTAGGACATTTTTTACGCAGCTTCTGGTCATCTTGGCTCTAGAACAGGGGGTATTTTGCCAATTTCAAAGCTCAGGGGAGGTATTTTGTCTTTACCCCCTTGCATATAACTGATTAAATGCAAATATCTGATAAAAAGAGGTTAATTAAATTGAAACTTCAATTAAGTTCTTGATACAATTAAGATTTGCATAACAAAGATTCTATTTTCTCAGTGTTAGCCCAATAGCTTTGAACCACAATTTCTCTCAACATTTTTACAGTATTTTAATTAATCAGTTTAACCTTGTCAATTTTATTACTCACATTGAAAAAGAGCAATCAATTAGAGATCGGATTTAGCATGGTGGAATTTATAGAGAAAGGAATATATACTCTTAGGAATCGACAGACTTTTTGTTGGCTTTCAAAATATAATAATCGGATTCCTGTGTTGTTTCCAACTTCTTAGACAATAAGTTATATAATATAACTTATATTACTTATAAAACCCCTTAAGCATCACCCGGACCAACCAATGGAATATTCTGGAATAATCATGTAATCTTGTTTCAACTAAATAAAGCCTTTGCAATAAAATGTATTATTCAAGGATGAGGAAGGTGGTCAGGCACTGTTTTCCGCTGCAAACTAGATCTTTAAGAATAAATGGCTCAAATCTACCCTTCCATACATACAGTTCTGTTCAAGTGTGTAAAACTACTTCTCATGAACGGTCGAAATTCCGCATCTCTGCTACAATTTATAAGAAAATAAAATTCATTTTATATTTAATACTTTAATATTTAATAAAAGCCTTTAATGTAATCAAATGTATTCTATTTTTGAAATATATAATAATTAATATTAGTTCAGATAAATTAGTTTTTGCTCATAAAATATAGTTAATGAAAGTCTCTTGGATTTTGATCAATGAATAGAATGTTTGGTAGGAATTGAAAGAATAAGTTAGAGAAAAAACACGACAGAGAAGATTGCGGCTAAAGCGAGTCGGGATCAAATTTGAAAAGCGTAGCGAAATTGGATCTGGAATTATATAACAATAATAAGGTTTAATTAATTCTTCAAAATCAAATATCAAATGAATTAGTTAACATGGTTAATTAGAATATAAACAGAACAGATCTTTTGTGAGCAATCTTTCTTAACCCTGAAACTGAATTAATAATCCAATGAATTGAATAATCTGTTTGAATGAGATAAGCGAACAAAACATACCCTATTTTCTCATTTATTTTATTCATAGGAAATGACATATAATTTTGTTTTTGATTATATTATATTTCATTAATGAACACTGATTATGATGATTATTATGAACATTAAGCTTGCAAGGCAACTATAATGTTGTGTAAGACAGAAACAATTACCATGATAATAGGTCCAACACCAGAATTTGTCTCATTTGCGAGCAATGATTGGAGATTGACATGAATTTTGGTATCAATTGACTGACTGGTGAGCACTCAGTACTCATTACTCGCTTTAATTACATTCGAAATACAATACAATACAGAAAATGTATTCATTATTGAAGACTTCATTACATTTTGCATTGACTGAGAGCTCTCTTAGGAATAAACTTAGCAAAGATATCATTGAGTAGTAAATCAGAAGATATGTAATATTTTGGCCTAACTTCTGCACTGATCCTATTTGAACCAACAAAAGGACACAAAACGATAATTTCTTTCAGTTATCCTATTTATTAACCAGAAATTGATTTATAATTTATTGTACTAGGTCGTTCAAAAAAAAATGTCCATATCGCAAATAACTTTTGAACCAAGAGAAATTTTCAAATTCTGTTTCGGCCAAAATGTGTCTTGGTTGATTGCGCATATTCTCAATAAGGGTCGATCAAATTGTCCAAGTACAAATATTTTTTATCTTTAAAAAACCCAAAAAAAATTT
>JAQIWA010002242.1:0-14089 GCA_034693305.1 Eueremaeus valkanovi
AATGAGCAGGCTCAATAGGCTATCATAAATGTTTTGTTTACAGGATGCGGCATCCTGGATTGTATGCCTTAGGATTAAACTATAGCCAATAAAAAGTTCATTTTTGTCATTTTAAATCTGGAAACTTACCCAGCAAACAAATCATGTCAATAGGTAATTCTGCAAATAAATCGGCCTCATTCAATTTATCTTTCTAAAACCTAGAAACTTTACAAATGACTAAATTATGCAAATTTTAGTTTATCCTGCAAAATGGCCTTGTGTGAAATCCACTACTGGAGTAGCTAATAGTGAATTGTGAAGATGCTAGGGTGAAAAATCGAAATAATTTGAGAAAAAATTATATAAAAATGAATAATTGTTTTTCAAGTGTTTGAATTTGCACCCACATTGTTTAGAATCTAAACAGGCCTTAGAATTTCTGTACTTAGAATACAGTTAACAAAGTATTGGCTTTTGATTACTATAGTTACACATATTAGTGAACTGCAATCATACCCGAAAAAGTTGAAAATCCAATGTTTAGAATAAGTTTATATTATTTTATTAGAATATTTCATCCATGAATTTTTTCTAATGCCTGGTTTAGGTCCTTGATCAGAGTATTTAGGTCCTTGATACAGGAATACGTTTTGCAGTCAATAGAAATAAGATTAGTTCAACCCTTATATCAAATCGAAATATATCTGAATTCTTAGTCTTTGAGAAATATTTGGAAAAGATTGGCAATGAATGAGAAGGAATAGATTGCAGTGATTTTTTTAGACCTTTCTTTAATTTCTCTGAATAAGAACATTTTTATAAGTCCTTGGTTATGACTTGTTATGACTTCTAATAAAACAGTTATAAAACACAAAAGTTAATGACTATAATAATTGAGCACTGATTAGATTTATTTAAATCAAACAAAACATTAATAGAAAGACAGTCTAAACAACTTCGAGAGAACTGTTGGAATAGTTTTTCATATTTTCAATCGAAATAAAAACAGAAATGAAAAGCGAAAAAAGTTCCCAAAAATCTATTATTCCGATCAGAGTTATCGTCGGAATATTGGGATGCGTTGGATGTTGTCTTATATATGTCTTGAGATCCAATCTGAGTGTTGCCATCATTGCAATGGTTGACTCGAAAGTCAATGCAGAAGCTAATACTGGAATCAAAGACAATCGTCTCTGTTATGACATAAATAGCATTAATAGGAGTGATTATGACCCGGGATATAAAGTAAGACACATTTTTAATACATATGAGTCAATCAATAAACACATAATAATTATAACTTTAGGGAACGTATGTCTGGAGTCAGTCAATACAAGGAGTAATCTTAGGCTCGTATTACTACGGCTATACCGCAACCCAATTCTGCGGTGCATTTGCTGACAAATTCGGGGCCAAATGGATGGCCGGTTTGGGAGTAGTAGTGCCGGCCCTATTCAATGCTTTGATCCCAGTGTTGGCTGATATACACTATTCCCTATTGATTGTATTGCGTGTACTTATGGGCGCATTTCACGGAGTCGTCTATTCGTGTCTGTTCTCAATGTTCGCCAAATGGTTCCCACAATCGGAGAAAAATCTTGCGATAACTGGAACTATATTTGGGGGTAATGTCGGAGGGGTTATAACTATGCCTTTGACAGGATATCTGTGCGGAATTGACTTTCTTGGTGGCTGGCCATCAGTTTTTTATCTGACATCGATTATCCACATCATATTTTTTATACTCTGGTACTACTACGTCAGCGATACGCCTGAATCTCACCCGAATATATCGGAATCAGAACTCGAATACATTCAGAATAACAATAAGCACTCAAAGAATGTGAGAAATCTTGCGATTCCCTGGAAAGCCATCATAACATCTAAACCCGTCTGGGCCTCAATGATGACAAAAATGAGTGGTTATTTCGGTTATTACTTGTTGTGCACAAAAATGCCTCAATATCTAGACTCTATATTCGGAATGGCTTTACATACGAACAGTTGGTTTAACTCAATAATGTATGCTTCGGTTTGTTGTTCAAATGTGAGCGCCGGACCCCTCTCTGCATGGATTCAGAATAAGAATTGGTTCTCACATACGAGGAATCGGAAGAATTTCAACAGTTTTGGTATTAAAATAATAATTATGTTTTCAAATAGTGTTTGACATTATTTATAAATATTTATAATAATTATTTGACTTCTATTTGACGGAAAGCGATGTTCAGTTGTTCTCTATGTCTACTACTCGTCCCAATCGTCGACTGCAACAGAGATGCAGTCATTGCTCTCCTTATGATTGGGATGTTTTCATTTGGGTTTATAACGGGCGGAGAAATGGCTACAATACCAGAATATGCACCCAATTATTCGGGCACAGTATATGGGTTTGCCAACACTCTGGCCTCGAGCACAGGCTTTGTAGCACCTCTTATAGTTGGCCTATTACTCGATCACGGAGTAAGTAAATCTATAATTCCTATAATTAGTATAATTAAGTCTATTATAATTGAGTTGTAATCAAATGAATGTGAAATCAAATTGAAGGCCGAATCGGGAGCCAGACATCAGTGGAACATAATCTGGTACTTATCCGCCGCTATCTATGCTTTTGGTGGCATTGCCTTTGAATTGTTTGGAACCGCAGAACCTCAGTCTTGGGCTATGATTTCGCATGAGACTTGAGCATGCTCATTCTATGTTCCTAATACAGTACAATCAAATGTATTCGCAATAAACAATTGACAATTTTATTAAATATATCTGACTTCTGAAAAACAATTTAGCCCTGTCTAATACTTTAATGATCCTGGACTAGTGATAAAAATTCTATAGAACAATTTAAAAGTAATAAAGGCAACATTATTCACACCTGTCTTCATAACATGCTTTCACCAATTCTGTCATCTTTCGCACCATAAATGTCTTGATTCGGTTGACACTAGTTTTGAACAATAATTATCCCGTTTTTATGGCATTAAAAGAATGATATTGTAATCAAACATATTTTATTGCATTTTTATTTTTCTGTTAATAATCTATTCTTTAATTATTTGATCCCGGGTTGAATACAACTTTCAAACGGATGCCAGGTTTGCATACAGTAGTTATTTTTATTACCAATTAATTAACTGAAGGTTTAATATTTGAGCTAAAAATAAGGAAAGTATTATTTGAAATCAAGAGAAAAACGTAATTGTCATCTCATCGAGGGTTCTATAAGAACACAGATAATATTTATTTCCGATTTCAGCAACATGTTCAAATATAACTACAGAATGTTAAGTTGATCCAGCACAATATTTGAAGCGAGAGAGCAACTTTTTAAGTCTATTGCACTGCATTCATAACATACTATCTTGTGGATAGTACCAGGTTATTTTGGAATGGGTTTAATTAAATAGTTTTGCAGAATTTTTAATTAGCAAAGTCTGACATAGCCATAGACGTGTCAATCTGGGGATTTTCACTGGCTAAATAATTTTATACTAATTCTAATTATTCTAAATTTGGTTAAATATGAGTAATATAAGTGAAATTCAAGATATTTTGGTATTTACTCAAACAATTGAAAGTGTTTTCCTGTGATTAACCATTGGTCAAACACCCTGATCATTGATAGAGAATTCTTTAGAAAAAAATTTAAACTACTCTTACATACATTTATTTAAGTAATTTGTAATGAGAGCGCCTGGATGTCTGATTAAACCAGGCTGAACTGCTTACGACATTGCATAATAAAATTATTACTCAATCATTCATAGACTTAATGCTATAATAGATTTTATAATATTATTATACATACAGTATATCATAAGACATATACATATTTTTGATTAATTGGTTTAATTATTATTTTATGGGATAATAAGAACAATAAATGTTTCAAAATTTGAGAATAAAAGCGAATTTTAAATGCATTACATATTATATGCGATAAGAAGTGTCGAACTGTTAAGACATTTGAAGAATTTGGAAATGAATTCAATAATTGAGTGAATTAAGGAATTATAGGAATAATGAGATCTGAAAAGCCATTGATAGCATCGCGACTGATAGTCGGTGTTCTCGGATGTATGGGATGTACTCTTTTATATCTATTGAGAGCCAATCTGAGTGTAGCTATCATTGCAATGGTTGACAACAATGCTATTATGGAAGACAAAGAAGACATAGAGAACGGAGACCTTTGCTATGATATCAATACTCATAATAGAAGCGAAGGACCCGGATATAAGGTCAGGCATTCTATACTTAATATTATTAAGAATATTCAATATTTACACTCAATTGTAGGGAACGTATGTATGGAGCGAATCAGTCCAGGGGGTGATTCTGGGCTCGTATTTCTATGGCTATACTCTGACACAATTATGCGGTACTTTCGCTGACAAATTCGGGGCCAAATGGATGGCCGGCTTAGGAGTGTTTGTGCCGGCGATTTGTAATGCTCTGATCCCAGTGTTCGCTGATATACACTATTCACTGGTAATAGTAATGCGTGTACTCATCGGTGCCTTTCATGGCGTTGTCTACTCAGCCCTATTCTCAATGTTCGCCAAATGGTTCCCGCAGTCAGAAAAGAACCTGGCAATTTCCTGCACTACATTTGCTGGCAATTTAGGCGGAGTCATAACTATGCCTTTGGCCGGGTATCTGGTCAAAGTTGATTTTTTAGATGGTTGGCCAACAGTTTTCTACTTAACATCTATTATACACATAATTTGGTTCACTCTTTGGTGTTATTTCGTCGCCAATAGTCCCGAAGAAGACATGAAAATTTCAGAACAAGAATTGAAATATATTTTGGCTAATAATCCAAATTCAAAAAATGTCAAAAACCTATCGATTCCGTGGAAATCTGTGTTCACATCCAAAGTTGTCTGGGCCTCCACTGTCGCTAAATCGACCGGAAGTTTCGGTTATTACCTCTTATGCACAAAAATGCCTCAATATTTGGACTCTATATTCGGAATGGCTATCCATACGAACAGTTGGTTCAACGCACTTATGTATCTAGTGTTTTGCTCGGCACTTCTGGGTGCTAGCCCTCTGTCCACTTGGATCAAGAATAAAGGTTGGATTTCACAGACAAGGAATAGAAAAAATTTTCAAAGTTTGGGTAAATTTTCTTTTCTCTAATAATATGACTATAATTGATATTAATTAATAATTATTGAAAATCGTTTTTAATTATACATCAAATGGAAAGCCATGTTCGGGTGCGCTATTTGCCTGCTTCTGGTGCCGATTGTTGGCTGCGATAGCAGTGCAGTCATTGCACTGCTCTTGATATCAATGTTTGTCTACGGATTCATTACGGGTGGCGAGTATGGAGTCATTGCAGAGTATGCGCCCGACTATTCGGGCACAATCTTCGGAGTGGCCAATACTCTTGCGTCGGCCACTGGCTTTGCTGGGCCTTTGATTGTTGGACTACTACTGGATCGAGGAGTGAGTATTGTTTGCTTCAAATGTTTGCTTAAATAAATATTTAATAATTTTCCGTCAAAAGGATGGCTCAGATATCCGGCACCAGTGGAATATCGTCTGGTACTTATCGGCAGCCATTTATATATTCGGTGGTCTATTCTATGAATTGTTTGGCACAGCAGAGGTCCAGCCCTGGGCTATAGTCAATGAAATAAAACCTCTAAACGATGTCCAGAATAACAAGAAATTGAGTTTTGTTTCAGAAACATATAAAGTATAGTTTGTTTGTCGTATTCATTGTTTTTGAATACTTTGTAAATATGTTCATCACATTCAGACGTCTCATCATATTTAAGATTTGCGCCAATTCTTGTAAATCTATTTTTAATAATAATAATTGTGAATAAAAATAAATAATTCAAATATGGTTTCAATTTATTATTAAATAATTTGTTTATGAGTTTTATTGATTTGTTTTATTAACTAATGGTAAGGGCCCTCACAATTTTCAGACCAATATGAGGCAGGTCTTCCAACTCTGATTGTTATATCTGTTGATTGTGAGTTAGGTTATCCGAGATCATCTTAACAATGACATGAAACAGTGTTAATTATTTTTGCAATAATTTTATATAATCTCAACCAAATAGAGGCAAAAAACAAAACAAAAGGAAATTTGATTAAATAAAAAAGAGATATTAATCACTATTGTATTGTACAGTATATGATTATAGCTAAACCTGTGCTTATACCCTGCGCATCTCTAATTCTAATCGCATAAAATTATATCTAGATTATTGTTCTCATTCTCGTTAATCAAATGACAATAAATTACAGAATTAAGTGCAATAAAGGGCTTAATTGACGACTCTATTGAATACATCAAAACACCAATTAGTCCAACAAATATACAGTACAGTACCTATTAGTTAATATTGAAAAATGAGCCAGTTCAATAACAATTTTCGTGATAAAGTTGTAATAATAACGGGTAAATAAATGATTGATAACTTATTTGAGTGAATCTAAAACTGTCTTCTTATAGGTTGCGGTTCAGGTATCGGTCAGAGTATTGGCGAAGAGTTCGCTAAATTGAACGCCAAAATAGTTTGTGTGGACCGGGAGTTAGAAAGGACTATCAAAGTCTGCAAACATTTGAAATCAATTTCTCCCAACAATTACTCTCCGCTTCAGATAATCGCAGACTTGACTAAAGATGAAGACATCGATCGAATCATTGGACAAACTGTGACAAAGTTTGGCCGAATCGATGTGTTGGTCAATAACGCCGGGATTGAACTGACACAGAGAAGTGAAACGCCGTCCGCACTGCAAGAGTTCGACAGAATTATAGCAATCAATTTGAGGGCGAGTTTTCATTTGTGTAATCTATCGTTCAAACAGTTATCACAAACTAAAGGCTCGATTATAAATGTGTCCGCAATTAATAATCTCAGAATATCTGTAAGTCTGCTAATTGTCATTGAATTGTCAACTCTTTTATAACAGTTTATATTTATTTAAAGCCTGATTTCAATACTTCATATAACATATCGAAGTCAGGTTTGGATGCCTTGACTCGTAGTCTATCACTTGAATGGTCTCAGTTTGGCATTGGAGTCAATAGTGTTAAGTAATTATATTTATATTTGTTTTAATGGACTTTATATTTCACTTATCAGGCAATCAATTCAATGAATTAATTCCCTTCTGATTAGTTTGGGTCATATATTAACGCCAACACTGGATGAGTCGATTCCTCGTCTATTACTCGATAAACTCTATCCGATCGGCCGATTCGGTCGGCCCATAGATGTGGCCAATGCGGTCGTATTTTTATCATCAGATTTGGCGCACTTTATAAATGGCATTAATCTGGAAATAGATGGCGGATATCATAACTGCGATGGTCTGACCGGTGCTATGATTGCTAAACAACACTTGACTTCTAATAATATTTCAAAAATATGATTAATAGATAGAGAATAAGAGTAAAAGTTTTATTTGAAAAATGGGTCAGATATGGGTAGAAGATTGGATCCGATTATTCGCAAACAACTTATATTTGTATTTTCCGTTTTGAATAAAACAACGTTTAATATAAAGAATATTTGAATAAAGATTTAGATTAAGTATAAAATCTGAAAATACGATATATTAAACCTAAATATAGAGCTAATTAGTTGACCTAAAAATATTGTTCGTCTTATTTGAATTTAATCGCCTTTAGAACCAGATTTGCTGAACGATAAGCACTTGGTATACATTGGTATACATTATATGAGTTTTGGTTTCATTCATATAAATTATGTTAATTTTTAATACCAGTCATAAAAACCTTTGATTTATTATTTTTAGTGAAAAATTTCACTCATTCTATGCATTCGTCCGCAAAAACATTGTTATTCACATAAATATTGATATTCAAAATAGCAATGATTTTTCAGCTTACTTGTTAGGTTGGCATCCAGGACCTTTGCTCTATATCTGCCCTTTAGATGAATAACATTGAAGTAAAAATAACAATTTCGAACAGGATCACTTTATAAAATATTCGGATTTAAATAATATAAATATTTATATACATTTTTAATAAAAACTTTTCATTTGATCCGAATAATAATTATTTGGCCACAAATACAAGACTATTGAATAAATATGAACTACAATACTATTGATTGCAAATTAGAAAAATGCAAATCATTTTAACAATTAATTCATTTAATAACAATTAATATTTAAAATTTCAGTTTATTATAATTTAAAAATATTTATTTAATTCCAACGGTTTTCTAAACTTTAATTTTAAACTTAACTAAAATATAACTTAAATTACGGAAAAATGTTATCTTTTGTCCCAAAACTCTCTATTTTACTGATTTGTATGACTCAACTAATAAACTGTTCAATCGGTCGGTTTTGTAATAAACCAGTGCTCAAGAGATTATATACGTATCAGATCTATAAGAGCGGCACAGGTAGTCTTTATTCACAAATAATTATCGAAAGTTCGGATCAAAACTATAAATGGGATTTAGAAGAGAACCAAATCGGACAACCATTCGATGTTTCAAAGGACGAGGTTCAAACCAAAATTGCTTTCCCACCGCTTGACTACAGTTGCGATGACAGCAACAGTAATTGCACTGAACTAAAGAAGTTGTCCTCAAAATCGCTAACTTTTTATACTAATGGAAGTACACTGGACTATATGTATTATAAGTTCAGTCAATTTGTTGACCAGTGGGAAAGGGATGTTCAGAGCCGAGAATTACCCTGGAATATCTCAGTTACAGGTTCAGCTTATCATAACATTAATAACTTGTGGCCCGAAGAATGGATTAAAGAGCCCCGACCTGTGGCTGCTTTTGATCCAAACACTAATGAATTGGTATTCATTGTGAAAACAAAGGATCACCCGAAGAAGACAGTGGTCTACAGCCAGTCCATACGCTATTGGAAGAAACAGTGGCAAATGCGTGAGATACAAGGATTACCCCCATTAGACTTCGCGGGGTTGGTCACTGTTATCGGAACTAAAGAAAACTTGAGTGGAATTTATGGCTTTGAACTCAATTCTCTACAGATGTATGAATACAATGGCAATGCAAAAAATCTCAGCAAAAGTGTAAACAAGTTTTTCATTACTCAATTCAATTGTTATTTCTAAATGACTTTGTTTTAAATGTTTGTTTAATCGATAGAATATATGGTTTTATTTTTCTTTATAGAAATATGATCTGAAAACATTGCTTGGATGTAATGGTGGTGACAGTGCATCTTCTAGACTAGTCATCATCATAATTGTCGTAATAGTCATAATAGCTTTGATTCCACCACTACTCGCACTGTGCTTATACTTATCCGGTATTCAATATAAGAATATTCTTTACTTTTTGTCTATAAAACTCTTAATATTTATAAACACTTTCATTGATTTCTCGTATAAATTGTATTTACTTTTTAAATGTATTTATTTAATTCATAGTTAAGACAACAACTGCTCAAAAACCACAGACAGAGAAGAGAAAGTTAAAAATGCAATCGGATCCGACAACTGTTCAGTCACATTTTACAGAGGTCAAAACCGTTCATTCAGAAACTGGTAAACCTATTGAATCAAGAATTGGTAAACCATTAGATGTCAAAGAAAAAAAAAGTTTTAGTCGATTCGGCATTCTTTCGAACAAACAATAATTAAATGCATTTTTATTTAGAGATTAATCATAAAAATTATTTTTTTAATAATTAAAAAAAACTGAACTGTAATTATGTTCTTTTAATTGTTTTCTCTTAATCAACCAAAATCTAAATTGATGAGAAAGATTGATTGTTTTAAAATGTAAATGTTGAATTGATCAAAAACCTTGCTCAATTTGAAGATCCAGGAGTGGATTAAAATATGGAATTAAATATAAGTTTTATTTTCTGTAAATATTGTTGAATACATTTTTATTGATCGCTTGACGTAAAATATCTGACATAATGTAAATAAATGCAATATTGTCTATAATTATCCAGCTACAATTAAGGTTCACAAGTGTAGGAGTGTTTCACGGAATTGGGGGAAAAATAAGAACAATTGCCAACTATTATGAAAAGACAGAATTGATATTTCTCTCAAATGATTGCTGTCTTTAAATAACTTTTCATTCATTCGTCAAAAAAAAAAAATTAAAAAAAATTCCATTAATTTGTCAATCATTGAGAATAATAATCTTCGTTAGATTTTCGATAGATTTTTGACACTCTTATGATATTATCTATAATTTGTTCGCTTATTAGTTATAATAAGTGCAAACATTATAACTTTTATTATGACTATTAGAAAAATTCCTCCAATTGTTAGACTAATTAATTATACATTTTTTGTTACGTAAATTGAAAAGTATGAAAATCAGATGATATTTGAACAAGTGGCAATTTTAATTGATGACGAATTTATCAAAGATTGAAAGAATAAACAAGAATTGATTATTTATTACAGAGCTATTTATAAATATAACTGCTTCCCACCTAGTTTATATTCCCACGCTTATCCAATTATACGTGTATCTGGGCAAAATAATCGCCAAATATCTGGACCAAATACTTATTATGTATTCTTATAGGCCTTAAGTGCAGAGCATATGAGCAAGTACAGATTATCACATATAGATTGTCAACAAAATAGTAATTCGCGTGCATTTTATAAAACCAATATTTATATGAAGTCTATTAAAGTGTTATTCAATGTGTAGACAGTGTAGACATTGGGAAAACCTATGAATTTGATAGATATTTGTTTTCTTAATCAGATGTCACACATGGTTTTGTTCATTTGAAAATATCATCAAGGATCAAGGATTAGTATAAACAAAATAATAAATAAGAGAAACTATTAATGTTTGGAAATAAGTTTTATTTCCAAACAGAAAAACTGTTGGACTGACTGATAGAGTATTGAAACCTATTGTCTAATTAACTGTTGAGTGAAGGTCTACACAGTATTCAACAGTTTTATGACCTTCCCGTGTATTTTCTTAGTTGACTTATTTGGCAAAATTTATATTGTCTTTAAAATATATTTAAATGTAATCAAGTTTAAGGGCTAAGAAAAATATGAATAATATTACGTTAGTCTCAAACATGACATAAATGACAAACACTTATAGCAAAAAATTATTATTTTTAACAATAATTTGTTAACAAAATAGTAATTGAAAAAAGTGTTCATAGATTTTGATATAAATATTACATAATATCACTCAAAGACTTAAGTGTTTAGCTTTGAATACGGATTGTTTGTATTTTGATTATTATATTAATACTAAAAATTGTGCTTAAATTGTGATTTTCATTCTCAAGTCCGACACATAATTATATTGAGTCGAAACTCAAGTACAAGAAGTGAAAAGAAAGAAAAAAAAATATTATATCCAGACAACCAATTAAAGGGAATAATTAAGAGAATAAATGTAAGAAAATGTGAAAACTATTTCAAATCCGATATTTTCCTTAAATTATTATAAATTAATTTATAATTTATTTCCTAAACTTTTTTTTCTTCAATTATAACTTTTAGACTAAATTTGAGTTTCAGTACTAAAAATGAGACATAACTTATATTTTCTGAGTCCGTCCTTCGGAGTGCGACAAAAGTGTGCTAACTCTTATTGAAGCGCAAAACCTGCTTTAATTCGCTTAATTCTTTGCATACATTCCTATAATTCTCTATCCTATCAGACGGTTCAACAAATTTAGGCTAATTTATTATAAAGAAAAAAAAAGACTTTCTTTATTTGAAAATATAAAATACTTTGTAGTACACTATGCGTAGAAAAATATTCCTAATCTATACCTGTTATACAATTTTATAATTAATATCAGATTTCCATTGACTCCAAGATTCTTAAGAGAATTAAGACTACAATCCGTTATACGAGTTGATAGTCAGTCGCGCTTTACTTGTGATTTCATAACTGGTATTAAAAGTCATAAAAATTATTTTTGAAAATAAATCAGATGTAAGTAAAGTTGTTTTTGTTTTGTGTTTTATTTGCATAACTTATGAAGTATTTTCTCCCTCTCTCTCATACACACACAACAGCTGTACTCAAGTATTAATATTTCACTCATTTGTTTCATTCAATTCTGGCTTAACTACTAAAGTGTTTCGGAAGTTTCGAAGGCTGTAAAAGAGTAGTGAAAATTGTAAAGAAAATTGTATTTGACATAAAAAAAAACATTTCTGCTATTGAAGAAAAATTCCGTATTGTCTAAAAATTGTGACTAAAAAACTACTTATTGTCTAAAAAACTACTTATTTTCAAAGGTAAGTCATCTATGATATGAAATGATAAATAATTCTCATTATTGTAGCACTCATTCAAACATTACTATTATTTAAATCAAAAGTGAATTTTGAATAAAAATTTTCCAATTCTTTAGTTAATCTAAACTTTTTTTTAGTTCATATAAAAAATTAAAATCTAATTAACAGAAAGTGTTGACTGAAAAGTGTTTATCAATTATTTGTTAATATTATCAAAAATTCATTACTGTATTAGAGAAAGTGGTGCACAGACTATGTCGACCCAATACAGAGTGAGCGCCACTTCTTCCTCGCGGATGAGCTCAGGTCCGCGTTATTATCTGCAGCAGTATTGGCAGGACTACGGCGACCCCAGGACAACTGGCCTCCCGCTCATCAGAGAGGGTCCCTGGGCTATGATTATTGTCATGTCTTGTTATCTGCTGTTTGTCCAGAAGTTGGGCCCAAAGATGATGAAGAATCGGGACCCGTATCAGCTGCGGGCGCCTATGTTTGTATACAACACAGTGATGGTCGGCATTAACTTCTACTTCTTCTGGGAGGCCATGCAATGGCTGGACTACGGCCGAGAACTCGCTAACTTCAAGTGGCCAGACGGCAAAGACAGGTCCCAGAGGACAATGGGTCACATCTGGTCCTTCTATTTATATTGGTTGACCAAATTCCTGGATCTGTTGGACACAGTTTTCTTTGTTCTGCGGAAAAAATACTCTCAAATATCATCACTTCATTTATACCATCACACGATTGTGCCGATCCTGGGCTGGATGTATATCTGGCACCGGTTCGGCTCCCCAGCCATCGCACTTTTCGCTTTCCTCAACAGTGCTGTTCATGTAATTATGTACTCGTATTACGCTTTGGCCGCATTCGGGCCCCGAATCCAGAAGTACTTGTGGTGGAAGCGATACATCACTCAAATACAGTTATTACAGTTCGCACTCTTATGTGTTTACGGATGCTTTGTATTCACTTATCAGCAAAATTATCCCTCTTTTGCCTTCTGGTTGGCCACAGGTATTCATATTTTCCATCAGTCATAGCAAAAGATCTATAAAAATACAATCAAAGAGAATAACAATAATTATTATTTTGATTTAAATGAGTGATAAAAGTAATAAATAAATCATAAAAATCAAAATAATTTTCTTAAAAAGTTTCTGAAATATTCTATAAATAGTTTTAGTATTTTTCTGAAACTTTTTAATTCTGAAATCCATTTCCGGAGAGCTTTCACTGCGAAGGTGTAACAGCTGTCAGGAATATATGCTTTTCTGATTGTATTTTTAGATTAAATAATTAATTTTGCTTTCATTTGCTTTTATTTCTTCTGATTTATTATAATTTTATACAATTTATAATCGTTTGATATAATATAGTAAAATATAATCTGTTCTGTTTTTATTTCAGCCCAACCGCCCCTATTCCTCATAATGTTCGCTCATTTCTATTTCAACTGCTATTCAAAGCCGAAAAAAGTCGAATAAAAATAGTTTTTATTTAAAGTTTTTATAACTCAATTCTGTTGACAGCTTTATGTATGTATTGATATATAATATAATTATTTTTAATAATTCGGAACATTTTTAAATCTCAATGTAATCATTTGTTTTAAGTTAGACTTTATATTATTGGAGTTTAACTGAATTTTTCAATAAAACTAATTACTAGACGTATTGTTCGAATAGGCATGACATCAGAAAAGTAGAAAATCTGTATTACCAAATGGTTTGAATCATAAATGACAACAAGCTTAGTAAAAGAGGTAGAGTTGAACGCATTTTTTGTAAACTCAGTGACCAATAGGAGGAGGCTTTTATTATTATGGCGCCAGACTTGAAAATTGATTATTTTTAA
>JAQIWA010002243.1:0-14084 GCA_034693305.1 Eueremaeus valkanovi
ATCTCAACATTGGTAATATTTTTGGAATTGTCAATTATCTGGCTACAATATACTGAAAACAGATTGAAAATCGAATAAGTCATTCAAAAGTTATTCGAGTTTTATCAACGGAACTTAGATTTTTCTCATTTCATTCACCATTTTAATTGTGCCAATACATAGACGTTCTCTGATTTGAGTTGAGATATGAATATTATGAATGAACTCCGACTCAAATATTGTATAATTGTTGCGAATATAGAGTAAATGGTTGGAAGAGAATCGAGTTCTTGAAAGTAAAGCAAACAAACATACAGTACATTGAGTGCATTTACATAGTTATTGATTTAAGAAATTTGTATTGAATCCATTTGTCAAATAGCAAGTTCAATTGATTGATGAATATTAACTTTTTATTGAATAAAAACTATGCTAAGATATTTTTCATATTACATTTTTATCAAACCTCCTCTGTCCCTCTTTCAAATAAAAATATGACCAAATTTGTACCCCTTGTGGTTTTTGTGTAGATTAAGATTCAAACAGAAATGCCAATATTTCAGCATTTTCGATTCTAGAGCCTTGAATTGTGCAAGGATATTTTTCATACAGTATATATATATATATTTATCAAACCCTATCTATCTCTCTTTCAAATAAGACCAGCCTCAATATTTTACCCACTGTAGTTTTTCTGTGGCGCACTATTTAATTGTTGCGCTTAATATGAAAAGCGGTGTATAAGAACTGGTGTTTGTTTGACAGCAATATATTTTACAATTATTTATTAATATTTTTCAAAACAATTAAAGTTAAAGAGTTTTAATGGGGTTTTACACAAAAAATATCATAAAATAATAGTAATAATAGTAATGATAAAAATGAAAGGACACTGAAAATCGATTATTTTTCTATATTTATAAATATTGTTGTCATTGCATACATCCGTTTGAGCTTTAAATCTAAGACATGTCTCTTTGAGGTACACTCTTCCGCATCCTTTCATTGAAAGCCTAAGTGACTATAGATTCAGAAAAGAAGAGAAAATATAATGAAATGTAGTTTCGATTGATTTTTGGAGGAATGAGTGAAGAATAGGTGAATTAGAGTTGAGCTACGAATGCAATCAAAAATAAGATTCAAACAAATAATAGGTTTTGAGGAATAGTTTGATCAATATTTTCCCGGTAGCTATTACTCCCTGGCTATTAAGGTGATTGCATTTGCTTGAATCAATTTAACAGTTTTCACTTTCATATTCAAAAGTGTACATTAAGTGCTTCCAACAAAAATAGCTCAGAGTTAGTGCTGTATTAATCAAACTTCAAATGAATGCTTAGGTTAGCCTCAATCCCAACAATTCTTGGCTCGCATTAAATGTTTTATACATTGGAGACAATGATTGCTCGAATATTGGCAGAGCTTAAGAAAAAAGTGAAAATCTGAGAATTAAGTGCATCTCTCTCTCTCTCTCTCTCTCTCTCTCTCTCTCCCCCCTCGATCAATTAAGCCTCGCCAACTGAATGCCCGACGCACTCGAGTGTGAATTGAGTGCTTGTCTTCTGTTTCTATACATAATATTGTGTTCTTTAACATCACTTTATAAATATTTGAGTCTAACAGCGCATACATACACTTAAACACAACAATCACAATGCAGTACACATAACACAACACTCACTCATACATACCATAGCATAGGCTATAAAGCCATATAAAGCCGCTAATTAGACAATTTAGTACTCATCACATCCAATCGCACAGACATCACATCACAATAGGCTTCTCCTCTGATTAAAAGGTTAAGAAGAAAACTGGTTTATAAAGTAAGTGCGAGAGAGAGAGAGAGAGAGAGAGAGAGAGAGAGAGAGAGAGAGAGAGAGAGAGAGAGAGAGAGAGAGATTCCTCATAAGTTTGTAAACTTGTAAATGTGCAGGCTAAAATCGCAACCTACTCTCGACTTAATTCCTAAATCTTTTAATTTGAGACATGCACATTATGTGAGTAACTTCTACCGGCAGTAGTATCAGCGATAGTACTATAAGAATATGACTGAACTGACAATTGAGGCGACAGGTCGTCACAATATGTACTACAAAATTAGACTTTTTAATATACTCTGTAATAAAGTGAGTTAACACAAGTAATTATTCGTAAATTCGTTTCAATGACTACAAGGGACAATTTAGTCTAAAATAAAACTTGATAATTCTGTCTATTCATGTCATTCTCATGTCCTATTCATAATCCAGGTCATTTTTGTGTGAAGCCGACAGCGGGTAAAAAAATGAAATGCAAAGGACTTTACATTAATTTAGTATTTGATAGTACAGAGTAGAGCTGTAGTGATGGAGCGATGCGATGGGAGGTCTCAATGTTAAATACATATCTGTAGTGCTGGCGCTTTAGAGAGCTGTGCATTGAAATCATGAAATCAGAGTAAAAGGTATATAATATTGGATACAAGTGTTGTACAAATTGGCGAACTATTCGCTATTCACTGCAAGAATGCAATAAACTTTAGCCGAACTGTAACTGAAGCGAAAGCATATGGAGATAGAGGACTGAGTACTGGCCCACACCTCCTCACACCTGCACCTGTGATGCTGATGGCATGGCTTCTTTGACTTCGTTGATTTAGCCAACAATGGCTGATGCAGTTCCCCTTCAAAACCTTTTAGCGCCCATTGAGGCGCACATAACGCACATAGCGTTGTCGGAAGAGAGCACTTAAGTCTCGAGCGCTTTCATGGGTCCGCCTTTGATGCGGTCAGAAAGGCGTTAAATGCATGGATCAGATCAGCCATGAGAACAGATCTACTTAAGTCTTACACTAACGCAGACTGTAGTTCAATAAAGCCATACGAATAGAGTGTGAAATAAAATAAACTTTTCTTAAATTCTATACTATTTTTGTGTTCATTACTATTGTGTTCACTCTTACGGCTCAACTGCAGTATAAAACTAATTCAATTGTGTGACTATCGGAGCCACAAAAGTAGCGCATTATTATTGATATTATTTAGACAACAAAATACAACAATAAATAGTTTCAGAACCAATACTAACCAATACTCAAACATCAATAATAGAAATATCCTTTAATTTGTAACTCAATTCAGTTCATTGACTAGTATTCAGTCAAAGCTTCTATCAATTTAGTTCTGAATCTCTTCACTCTTATTGTTGAACTCAATGTAATTCCGAATAGACTTTTCAATCAATAGTCTCAAATCAATTGTAGTCATTCAGACAGTTGATCAAGGTTCGATTTTACATGCCTTTTTCTGAGATTTTTACATGGGCCGGGATATACCCCTACCCCTACTAGTGCCCCTACGGTGGATTCTATTGCACATACCTGTGCCGAAAGCAGGTGGTCTTTTCTAATGAGTTTTCGATACACCTTAGGTTCGAATGCAGAATATTGTCTCGATTTTGGAAACAATTTTCAAAATGCTCTTTAAAATTTTCGAGCTTGCTTAATCCCTATAATTTAGGGATGTGCAAGGGGGTATAGACCAAATACCCCCTGAGTTTGAGACTTGGCAAAATACCCCCCCTTGTGTTTTGAGGCTCTCCTAGACCCCACAGGATTTTTTTGGGGAAAAAATCGAGATTCCTCTAGAAATACAGAATATTTGAGTGTATGGGTGCCGGCAGGGGCGCACTGGCTGTGTTGCTCACATTCAATAAAGTTAAGCAGCACTGAGAACGGTTAGCGCTGAGGGAGACAACCATCGAATCCCGCTCCAGACCGAAAGATTTGTCTGTACTGTCGGGACCTATTGGTGAGACCCCCTCGCGGAAGATCATCTTATGTTGAGTGAACGGGTCTTTAAATATCAATAAATACAAATACAAATGACATCAATTTTGAAACATTCAAATGGAATTCCGGGTCCCAGCTCATATTATGATGAGTCATCATTGATGACACAGAAATAATTGAACCTGATACCATAAGCACAAGTAGTTGCCGTCCTTCTTATAATAAGACTCGATTCTGACGAGAATTAATAACTTTTATAATTATTATAAATTATAATTCACTGCAAACCTGTATTTTTGTTGGATTTTATTTTTAAATAAAGATTTTGTGCATTTTTTGACGTTTTTAGCAGGTTTTTCAAAATACCCCTTTAATACTCCCTGAGTCTTGAGCCAAAAATCCGCCATTTTACCCCCCATACCCCCTGAATCGGCCGATCTTGCACATCCCTACTATAATTATAATAATACTCTGAACTTTTATTTTATTTAGAGATGTGCAAAGGGGTATAGAAGAATACTGCCCAACTTTTTCGCCCTGATTACACCAAGAATGGCGCCGGCATTTAAAATGACCGAATTTCTGCTAAATTTAACTTAAATTCAACTAAATTCAGGGAAGAGGAGAGGATAGGGCTCTATATGCATAAAAGTGGGCTTCAATGTAGGGATGTGCAAGGGAGGGTATAGACCAAATACCCCCTGAGTTTTGGCAAAATACCCCCTGTGTTCTGAGGTTCTGCTAGACCCCCTCGACTTTTTGCTCGCGACACCGAAAATGACACCGAAGGCCGATTTTTACCGAATTTCGGTTAAATTTAGCTTAAATTCAACTAAATTAAGCTTAAATTAAGTGAATTAATGCTAAAATTGGTCAAAATCGGTCATTTTTCGGCCATTGTGACGGCCATCTTGTTTTTAAAAATACCCCCTAATACCCGAGTTTGAGCCAAAAATCCGCTATTTTACCCTTCCCTATACCCCCTGACTCGGCCGACCTTGCACATCAATTCGCGACCATAACTTCAATGGATTGTAGGGTTGGACCACAAAAGCGAACGGAAAGATCGACTCAAATGAATGAATGAATGGACGCATAAAATAAAAACATTTTTATTTAAAAAACACAAAAAAAGTTAAGTTTTCGACAATTATTCCGAAATATATAAAACAATTGAATGAATGAATGGATTTATAAATAGTCTAATCAATAGTGAGCTCTAGTCGTCGTCCAAATAGAGTTGAGTGCAGACGAACTGTGGTCTGAGGTCACGGATCGGTGGAATCGCTTTCGTATTCTTCTCTTTTGTATGGCTTTTGTCTACTCTTCCGAACGAATCGATTGAAGCGAACGTAGAGTTCGTATCGAAGAGAGTGTCCGAGTCTTCGAGTGGAGGCGTAAACAAGTAATTGACGGACGGGTAGAGACAGACGACGGCACCCATTATAGTGACCAATACCTGTGTCGGCAGTGCTATCGACCAGTACTTGCGACCAAAGTATGTGAACCCAAATGAGTCGAACACTTCTGAGGGTATGATTGCGTACAAGAAGTACAACAAAACCATTAGAATTGAGACCAAAAACAGTACAAAACCGTAAATACAACGACCGGTGTTTGGGCTCGGGTTAGGACTACTCGAACCACTGCTCGACACCAGACTCGAGCCCATAGTCGAGCTAGACTTCAGACCCGATTCGCTGCTCATTATTGGCGTTCAAACCATTCAATTGTTATTATTATTATTATTATTATTATTATTATTATTATTCTTAGTGTTAGTGTTGGTATCAGTGCTTCCGATGGTTTGCTTACCGCCGAAAGAGTCGATGGTTTCGATGAGGAGATCCAAAGACTGCAGAAGACTTTTGAGGGAAACGCGGATTCGTTTCAATTGTTTTGCTTTGAGTTGAATGAGAAGTGAATTACTGTTAACTGAAATGTCTTTATAAACAAAACTCTTTTCATTAAAACAATTGATTTCTCTGTCAATACGTAAACAATTGAATGCAATCTTAGCCTCACTTTCACTGCCAAACAAGACCTCTATATTACAGACTATTAACTCATTTGGATTGACATTCACTTCCGGTTCAATCAATTCATTTGATTTAGTATTCATTTAATTATATTTAAACCGAATTAAAGCCAAACTTAATTACAATTTGCAAACAAACAGTGCTTTCGACCCAATCTATGGCGACATCTGTTGAATGCAATTCACAATTATATCAATCAATGTTCACAAACAACGTTCAAATATATTAAGGATATTGTCTTACTGTCCACAAGGTTTCCATACTCTCTGACAGAGTCTCTGTGAGTCGGCGTTTGCAGATCGAAGCATCAGATCAATCTAGCGTTCGTGATATTTTCCCTCCCAGGGAGGTTCCCAATAAGCTCCCTCCCGGAATTCCCAGTTTTTTGGGGAAAATATAATGAAAGGAAAAAAAGTACTTTAATTCCCAATACAAAAAATGACTAAAAATCCACACAATAGATGGCGTTATAGTAGTGACTCATTTATTATTTCAAATAGATTTCATTTTTTGGTGTTTTTATTTTAAAAATTGTTTAATGTTATGTTTAAAGTACTTTTTTGACCATTTCTGGTTGAATTTCATGAATAATATAATCATATTTTACATGTTGAAAAATATTTTATATTCATTCAAGGTTATTCCCAGTTTTTAGGGAATTCCCGGAAGATCTGGAACTTCCTTATCTTCCGGGAAGATATATCTTGGGAATGGGAAAGCTCGAACGTTAGATCAATCAGATTATTCAGATTGGTGCTTAAATGTGCCTTTTCATAAAAGAACACTTTTTGTACCGTACAATGTACGGCGTACATTATATTGCCCCTGTAATATTAAGGGTAAACTTTTTAGTGTGAAGTTATCTTCACTGCAATACATTCACCCATAGTAATGTATGGGTGTATGCATTGCAATGAAGATAACTTCACACTAAAAAGTTTACCCTTAATATTACAGGGGCAATACGAACTGCTAATTATAATAATTACATATTGAACGAGTTCAAATAAATTCCCACTTTTCTAATAAGCTAGATAATATCTTGCTCTATTTTAGTGATGATATTGATTATGAACAGTGTAATTTGACGTAAGAATCGCAGCACTAGCTCACAATATTATACCTTTCTTAATTGTGCCGATCTATATTATAGAGTGTACTTTACATATGCACAGCTCATGGTACAAAATGTGAATAATGTTCACCAGGGGCAGCAAACTGCTGGAAAAAATCGGCCTCTGATTATGAACTATACAAATGTAATCTCTGCCAAAAAAATACAATTACCTTGTCATTTTTGATCGAATCGATTTTGGACTCATACTTATCAGATGGAAAATATTTTTGCAATTCTTCGAAACGCTCTGCGAAATAATCCGTAACAAATATCTGTTCTGACTTGATTTGATACAGGTCATCTTCATAAGTCTTCACCAAAATAGTATAGTCCTTATTAACAACAATAAACTTGAGGAAGGTGAGACCGAAATCTAATCGAGTTAAGAATATTTTATCCAAGTATTGATCACCAGTTAGAGAACGGCCGCAAAAATATATATAGCCATCGTATGAAAGTACGTAGGTTGTTCTTTCTCCACATGCTATATCTCGAACTTTACCAGGAAATCCAACTAAATGTGGTTGGTTGTACTCACTTTCCTTCTCATAATCAATCACATGCTGGCGTGCAAGTTGGCCATGGCTAGTATCACCCCAAGCCAGCGCCATGTCATCCCTGGTCAGTGCACAGGCATGCGTATCACCACACTCAATTTTCACGATGTCATAACTACAAGAATTAAGAATATTTCAAAAAAACACTTACAGGTTAATTGACTTAGATACAAATTCACTGTCAAATTCCAATCAGTGATGTTCGTAACGAATGTTAATTATATTTAAATGAAATATTTAGAGAAGTATTCAATACTTCCTTATAAATAGTTTTCTAATTTGTTGAATCGATTAATTTTCAATATCAGTGAACTAGAGTGTATACATAGTTTACATACACTACACGTATGTACAATGCTTTATATCAAAAATGTTTCAGTGTTAACTTGCGCACTCATGAACTAGATAGAATATAAATTATTTCATATATTTTACCCTGCATAATCAGAATATGAACCTCCTATGTTTTAGAAAAAATACATGATTTCCAGCAGAAATGAGTAAATAAATTAGATATAACTTGTAAGGCGTTCCCAGAGATAGGCAATGGGTGTAGCGACCGAGGAGTCAGCCAGAAATATTGGCCAAAACTGGTGCATTGAATCAGTTTTTTCCCTAAAAAGTGCCTCATTTTCGAGTATTTTCTTCCAAATCATAAAAAACAGAGGGTGATCAGCCTTGGCTAAAATCAAATGGGGGTCTACCTCTACCTACACCACAATACTTATCACTGGGACTGTCCTAGGTAATCTTTTTTTTTATATAAGGTGGATATTAACTCACCTGAGTAGTTCTGTCAATAAAGTGGGCTTGGACACTTTATGAACTTTAGAGCCAATTCCAACTGACCCAAGATAATTATTGCCCCATCCATACACCTTGCCATCCATGGTCAGTAAAATGGTAAACTCCAGACCCATTTTAATTGTGAATATATTCAAATTACTGAGAAATTCATTTTTGGCGGCACTTGCATAGGATTTCCTTTTCATAAAAGTATCACGGCCATTTGCCAGCTGACCCATGAAGTTATCACCCCAGCAGAATATTTCATTCAAGTCGTTTTTAGCAAAAACAAAATTTTTACCAGTGTAAAATGTATGAATATTTCTATGAGTGAGGAAAATATTCTGAACCGGCTCATCGATTTCGTAATTATGGCCAAAGCCCAGTACACCGCAGGCATTGTTGCCGAATGCAAAATATTCATCCTGGTCAGTTATGTAAATGAAATTGCGACCAGACTGCTTTCGTGTGCCATTATTTTCATCCTCGTCAAAATTTGAATCGTAATCATCGAAATAATATATTAATTTAATCTTGATTCTTTCCATGATTTTATTCCAATGAGCAGAAAAATTTTTTATCTTTCAATATAAGTTGCAATAATTAATAAAAAATAATTTTACGGATAAGTCGTATAAAATATTCAATTTTTTAATTTTTTTTCTTTGTTATGCAGACAAACACTCAAATAAATTGATTAACTATTAAAGTTGCAATATTTTAGCCTTGTTTTAATACCTTGTTCAAAGTACAATTAAACAAACACAATACTAGTATCTATGCAATTGATTAATGTTGTCAATAAAATTATCAAAAATTATCTGCTTTTACTTCAAAGCATACGACAGCGCAAAAGCAATAAGAAGTGAATTGTTATGTAAAAATTATTTACTGTTTCTCATAATTTAGTGCATAAATAGTTATAAAAGAATATTTCATCAGAGTCTTTTAAAATTGATTTATCAAGTTGAAAATTTTGATAATTAAATAAACTATCATGGTTAACTTTAAGTTCACTGAATTTACTTTTGAATTCAAGAATCGACATAATAGGTAAAAAAGATTCTTGGTAGGTAATTTCAAGTATTTGCTCGTAATGATTTTGTTCCAGAGTCAATACTGAATATGTTTCCACTCGGGTGCTAAACAAAAATTATTGTACAGGGTTAATTTCTTCTCATTCAAAACATTTGTAGAACTTGAAAAGCTTACGCATCGAAAACTATTCTTGCCAACTTAAATAACTTGCTCAGGTCAAATTGAAACATTGGTTGTCTACCATATGTTTCATCAATGATGCCATACTCAAAGGACGGGCTCAGTTTTATTTGAGGGCCTCTATAGCTAATCATTATATGTTTCGGATCCAATACAAAATCGACATAATTGAGCCGGAGCTCCGAAACAAACTCAACGCTTTCGATAACATCTTTCAGTATTTCTTGAATAATGAATAACTCGGTTAAACCAATCGGTTCACTCTTTGATCTCCGGAAGACTTCGAATCGTTTATCCAGCACAAACTGTAAATTCATTTCATAGAAATTCATTTGAATTAAGATTATGTTCTCGTTCTCTATCCAAGCCGTCCGAAACACAACCAGGTGTTTATTTGTCAAATTTGCCAGGTATTCGATTTCTTTCAATCTTTTCTTTTTATCTAAACTGGTTAGATCTGAAAAATTATTTAGATTTAGGTTAAAAAACACATTTCTGCCCACGCACTTTTGCGCCACGCACTTTTACATTTACTGTATAATACCACTGTTCAATACCCGGGTAATTAACTTACTTGCACAAAACACCTTTTTGATGGCATATAATTCATTGTCCAATCTGTTACGCGCTTTGAATACCATTCCAAAGCCGCCGGCGTTTATGAGCTCGAGTTCATCAAAATTATTCCTATATTTATCGCCACTTATTATATTTGCTTTCGGTTTAATATTCTTGCCTGAATCATCATCTTTTTCATTTTCATCCTGGTGGATTTGATAATTAAGAATATCTTTAATTATACTGACCTTGTCCATATCTTTCAGAACAGGCATATCATCTCTGTGTACATAGCCTTGCTTTATATCGTCGTAATGCAGACAATATTCGTTTTTCATTGAAATGATCTTGGTGACATCAGGTCTCAATTGCCATTCAGGGTATAATTTCATTTCGTTCTTGAGTTTTGTTAAATAATTGAATTTGTTTTCTATTCGTTTCGATTGAAATCTAATTGTTTTGCTGTAAATATTTGATAATTATCAGTGATAGGGAATAAGAGAGTATAATGGGGTATATCCCCCTATTATTTTGGTTCAGCCATACCCCCTCTATTTTTCCTTGTTTTCAATGAGAAAACTAGAAAATGGGACCCTTTTAACCCTCAAAAGTCATTCATTGAACCCTTTTTGGCAAAATATTTTGGCTTACCCCCTGTCGTCAGACCCATTGCCTATCTCTGATAAATGTTTTATGATTTTTGTGCTTGATCAAAATGTTAGTCAGTAACAATTAAAAAGTGTCATGGTATAGAAGTAGCTAGCTTTGTTCAACTTGCACACCATTAGAGCAATTATAATTAAGTACTGAATATATAAATTTTTTCACGGATTGTCGCTCTTATAGTGAGATTCACTTTTACACTGAATTTGATTATAAGAGTGAAAAACAATTGAATTCGATATGAGTTACAGAATATATGAACTTGTCTAAGTTACAAACTAAAGCATACTAGTACCAACTACTATTGCGACTAGCATACCTTTGCCTGTATTCTACGATCAAAACTGTAACAAAAATATTACTCACTTTTTCCTATAAAATATGTCATCAATAATAACAGACAGACTGTAAACATCTACTCTGTCATCAAAATCTTCTTTATTTTTCAATTCGGGAGCAATATATTTGCCCTGGTCAATTGGATTCTCAGAATTTC
This sequence comes from Eueremaeus valkanovi, assembly GCA_034693305.1. Lineage (NCBI taxonomy): Eukaryota > Metazoa > Arthropoda > Arachnida > Sarcoptiformes > Eremaeidae > Eueremaeus > Eueremaeus valkanovi. The sequence continues at coordinate 11,186 of JAQIWA010002243.1, forward strand.
TTTCAAGTTCATATAAACCAGCATCGGTTAGCTTTATAAAAGCTTGCATGTCATAAGTCACCATTATATTTGCTGGCTTCAAATTCTTATGTATAATAGACGGGTAATTTCTATGTAACTTCTCTAATATTCCAATCAATTCCAGCAAAAATTGGGTTACAATGAAATATTCCAATTCTGTCATTACATATGAACTGTTTTGATGTCCAAAAAACATTGAAATCTCTTGCAATATATCATTCATATTATGTTTGTAATAATCAGTTTCCAAATATAATTTCTCATTAATTAGCCAGTATTTGTGAATTGGCACAAGGTAATTATCATCAATTTTGCCAATGTCCATTAGTTTCCTCAACTCGTCTGTGTCAATTTGAGTCATATCTGCGATTGTAGAATAAATAGGTTAAATTAGTTTTTTCAAAATTCTAGACATCAATGTTGAGAGTTGTGATGTGTCAGGTTGTGTTCAGAAAGAACCACTATATTCTTCAGGAAAAATTACCTAGTATAATTAATTTCACCCAAGTAACTCTTCTTTGACTGTGCGCTAGCAAATATTTTATATAAGATATATAAGTACACAATATCAACAGGAATACAGATTTACCAAGCTATAAAATTTTATGCTTGGAAATTATGCTCATCGTTAAACTTACTCAATCAAGGGAGAGATACTTGGATAATTTTGTTCGACCCAGATTAGAATATTCTGTATAAATACCATTAAATTTCAGAACTTTTATGGCATAGATATGTTTGTCTTCATTGTGACAGCATTTATAAACTTGGCTCAATTGACCCGAAGCTATAGTCTCGATAATGAGGTGACTATCGAATAAACATTTATACTTCGTTATATCAGCTACTTCATCCGGCTCCTTCTCTTTCACTGGTAAATTAATTTTATACTTGTGTTGAGTTTTGTGCATAAAATACTTCTGGAATATTTCAATCGACACATTTCCAATGTGAAAATAAAATAATTCATCTTGATGAAATATATGAATCATGGATAGATCCAGTGTAAAATCGATGGATCTTTTAATTAATTCTGTGCAAGATGGTCTGCATTGCCAATCGGTCTCTTCACTCATTTCAGATAAAACTTCTCTTAATTGCAAAAATAGTTTTTCAAAACTTTTGTTTATACAGAGGTTGTCATAACTACGTGTAAACAAAATTTACATTCAAATAATATTTCAAATAAACTAGTTCATTTTAAATTGTACTCACTCTTCGGCGTAAAAATCAAAAATATTGGTAATGAGTATAGCCAGGCTATATATATCGCATTTGGTGTTATATTTCTCTCCGTTCGCAACTTCCGGCGCAATGTAATCATTATCACCCACGTCACTTGTGTGAGTCTGATTGGAATAAAGATGGAACTTGGATAAGCCAAAATCACCAATCTTAATAATTTTATCAGCATTTCCACTGATCAGTATATTTTCAGGTTTTAAGTCGCGATGAATCAAAGGCGGACTTAAATTATGCAAATAATCTAAACAATCGAATATTTCTTTTATTATTTCGCAGTTTATTATATACTCAACCGAAGACATGATAATATTTTCATGCTTGTTGAAATATTTGTCTTTCTTCTCCATCAGAGTTTTCAAGTCACCGATGCAGCATTCCATCTGAATATAAAGAATATTTTTCTCCTTCCAGGCCGTTTTGTATGTCACAATTTTCTCCGAGGTCAGTTTTGACATTAGTAATATTTCTTTAATTATTTGTTTGTTTTTGATAGGTCTATAAAACAAAATTTAGTTGCATATTCTAACTGGGCTATATATATTTTTATTTTAAAACTTACTGGATATCTTCAGCTTTTTCATTGCATAAATATTATTGTCAATTCTATTTTTCACCTTGTAGACGTCACCAAAACTACCACTGCCCAGTTTACTAATCTCATCAAATTGCGTGGTATAGATTTCATCTAAATCTTTATCGAATTTTGAATCAAAATAATCTTCTTGCTTATATTGCTTAACAAATAATGCAAAATCATTGCGAGTTTTGAAATTCAAATATTCTATTATAAAATCGTTTATATTTTCATTTTTATCTTTTTCCTTGAGTCGGGTCAATTCATATTTAATATTTTTCCAGTCCATTGCATCATTTGATAAAGTACGCAGAATATCATGGCAACTGGGTCTATCTTTCCAATTAGGATAAGCAAGCATTTCGGTGATCATATTCTTTATGCTCAACACATAATCTTTTATTTTAATCAAATTTTCCATTTTTTCGTAACTGAAACAAAAATTTCATTAAATTAACAAGATTATCTTATGTCTATATGAGTAAGTTTTAAGAATGTGGACTTCACCTTTTCCCAAAATCATGACCTAGTAGAACGCAAAACTGGAACAATTTTGATTTTTAACTGTCAGCTGAACAAGACCCAGAAACATATTCACATTTAACATAACAGGTACAATTGTTAAGTTTTTTAAATGAGCTCTACCTGAGATAATGGCATTGACTAACTTATAATGCTGTGGACAAATGATTTAATCTGAAACTGTACTGTACTGTATTAACTCTACAACTAATCGAGTTAAATATTATATTTAATCACCAGAATTCTATCGTTGAATAACATTTGAAAATATTATAAGATAGAAATTAACCAGGAATCTAAATATTTCAAAATTGCCAATTTTCCGATTTTGTAGATCATGACAAAAGTCTAACTTTTATACAGGGTATTAAATTGGATTACATTGCTTTTAGTGGTTCCAGATTTGATCAAGTTCATAGAGTTGAACTTTTTCAAACAAGATATGACAAGTTTATCATTTGTTCTATGTTTGCATTATTTGACTAATAATTCAATAGAATTCTTAACATTCAGTATTGAACTTATTTTTTGATTACT
>JAQIWA010002244.1:0-14082 GCA_034693305.1 Eueremaeus valkanovi
TTGCTAGTTTACATTTGTTTGGCAGTGAAGCGACATTTGGAGCTGAATGGACAAAGGCATAGGCATTTTGATACAGTGCCTAATTCTTTTCACTGCCAAGCAAATGTGCGCTTGCACAAAACAGCATTGCCTAGCTAACAATGCTGATTTTTGCTAGTGCACATTTGCTTGGCAGTTAAGAGACATTTGGGGCTGAATGGACAAAAGCACAGGCATTTTGATACAGTTCCTAATTCTCTTCACTGCCAAGCAAATGTCTACTAGCAAAAATCAATATTGCCTTGATGAGTCTCAACTAATCTTTCCTCAACTACATGTAAGGCAAAGCGCTGGTCATCTACTGCGCCGACGGCTTCTTCTCGTCGGGCGGTGATATGCATACAGAGCGACTCAGATAAGCAACTCAGAGGGCGGACGACGTATGGCTGTTCTGATGCACAACAACTGCACTCGTTTACAGTCATTACCGCTACTGTCCGTAGCCTTAGTCGAGGGCCTTATGCGGAGCAGCAGAGCTGACCACTGCCTGTGATTTCCGGGTCATGACTGGAGACGCAGAGATCGCCTTCGGTCACATTAAGATGGCAGTGACGACCGGGTGGGGCGGAGGCCAACGACTAGTGCAGCTACTTGGCCCGTGTAAGGCATTAGAAGTAATGATGTCGTGCCGACCCATCAAAGCCAACGAGGACTCAACTTAAGACTCGTGCAGTACGTGATCAGTGATAAGGAGCCAAACCGTGCAAATGGTGTGAATTGTGTTCTCAACCAATGCATTGAATGGCTGTCCCAATACACCCGACACAGCGCCGAAACTATGAGAGCAATGAAGGGGATAGTCAACGCCGCGCGTTGGCTGCCTATGGATCAGGCGCTCAGTAAAGAATTGGACTTTTTCGCGTCCGTCTGGGGCGGACCGCCTCATCGAAAAGCTTTGGCCAAAAAAATTAAATTTTAAACAAATTTTTTTTTAATTTGAAGAAAATGACTTTTAACTGAATTTTTGTTTTTAATATGAACTTGATTAATTTTATTAATAAAAATTTTGATTCATTTATCGAATATCAATTATAAAGGTTAAATTTTGATTTTCATGACGTTTGATGATATGGAACTGGAAGAGAGTCTGAATGAATTTTATTCTAAAGTTACCAGGAGTGAAATTAAGATTGGTGACTTGTATAAAACTCTGTTGAAGTATTAACAGGATAAGGCTTATTTAACACAATGTAGTGTGCCGAATTATATTTTAAACAAGCACGAACTTTATTACCAGCGAGTATACTTTGGATCTATTGGTGATAATCTTGACAATATAGCCATTAGAAGATAATCAGGTCATTTGGTATTCAAATCTTTAGTATTCACAATGCATTAGCTGTACTAACGATAGCAGATATTATTGAAAAATCGGGACTGACTGAATGGCCTCCCTTTGGCCTCTCTTTGGCCTCCCTTTGGCCTCCCTTTGGCCTCCCTTTTTGGCGTCATTGGCCTCCCATTTTGGCGTCATTGGCCTCCCTTTTGGCGTCATATTGGCCTCCCTTTGGCCTCCCTTTTGGCGTCATATTGGCCTCCCTTTGGCCTCCCTTTTGGCGTCATATTGGCCTCCCTTTTGGCGTCATATTGGCCTACCTTTGGCCTCCCTTTTGCCCCCTTTAGCCTCCCTTTGGCCACCCTCTGGCCTCCATTTGGCATCCCTTTGGCCTCCCTTTGGCCTCCCTTTGGGCTCTCTTTGGCCTCAGTTTGGCCTCCCTTTGGCCTCCCTTTGGCCTTCCTTTGCCCTCCCTTTGCCCTCGCATAGATTCAGCTTATCCAGGCATTTTTAAGTCCACTTTCTTTAGAAGGGGAATATATAGATTCACCAACAACCCCATTCAGCCATACAACAATTCAACCATTTCCTAGCCATTCTCAGTTATTTCCTAGCCTTTCTCAGCCATTTCCTAGCCTTTCTCAGTCATTTTCTAGCCTTTCTCAGCCATTTCCTAGCCTTCAAATTTGGGTAATTTATGAAAATTTAGAAAAATTAAGAAGATTTTGAAAATTTTCAAAAATTTTTGAAAATTTTGAAATTTTTGAAAATTTTGAAGATTTTGAAAATTTTTACAACAATAGTGGACGGACAGACAGACAGACAGTCAGACAGACGGACAGCTTCTCAAGAAGATAAGCGAGTATACTCGCTAAAAATTTATTGCTTAGTAAATATTAATTTGTTTTATCAAAATTATTTGTATCCGGATTATATCGATTCGTCAAAGTATTTTCCAAACACAAAAATTCCTATTAATTTTTATAAAATTATTTAAGCAAGTCTTGATTACCATAGCCAAAATTTTAATAGTATTATCAAGTACATTTAAAATGTATTTTTTAACAAAAATTACAGTTATTTCAGAGAAAACAGAAAAATTTATACTAATTTTTATTTGAACAGGATAGATTATTTTAAAAAATAACATTTATTTCTAAAATTATCTTATGAACTTGATTAAATTGATTAATAAAAATTTTCGATTATTTATCAAATATCAATGATAAAGGCTTTATATTGCGGTGTCCAGTTATATAATATTTGTACCAAGCATGTATTTAAAAATAACTAATAATTATTAATTACAGTTCAATTGATTTTTATATGAATATAATATCTCTCTATTCAAACTGTAATCTAATATTGAGGTTATTTTTTAATTATTAGCATTTAGTCGAAATATTTGTTTGGCACTCATTCTCTTACAAAATTTTCGCATTTCTTAAAAAAAATTATTTCATGTTTTTTGAATTCAATAGTTTTATTTCACTAAATCATCTTCTAAACTAACTGTAAGTAGCGTTGCAAATCATTAAATTTAATATAAATTTAATATTAAATTTATTAATAAATTTATAATAAATTTAATGCTTGGTAATAAAAATTTATTAAATTTTCCATGGTTCATTATATTATTTGAAATGCTCTAACAAAAAATAAGTAAATTGTAGCTTGAAACTTTTGAAACTATTTTCCAATGGAGAAAACAGTGAAATATTTCCTTTAAACTAACCAGAGTATGTCTCTACAGCAATAGTTAGCTAATATGATGAAAATGCAGCTAATTTTTAATGGAATCATTTTTAAATTTTTGTATTAAATTTATTGTGAAAATTAAATTTATTAATAAATTTATTATTAAATTTAATGCCTCGAAGAAAATTTAATAAATTTTTCAACGCTACTTGAGATAACTTGTGTTGAAAATGTAGCTCTACTACAATTGAGAGTACAGTATGTTTGCTGAAAGTAATGCAAACACTGTATGAATAATAGTTGTTTTGAACGCAAAGTCAAAGCCTTTTAAACGAAATAATAAACAATTTGAGAGAAAATACATTTCGTATTGAATTGAATAAAACAAATGTTTAAAACATATTTGAATTTTAAATATTTTGCATAAAAATGATTTTCATTTGCATTGATTAGAGACTAAAGTATTGTTTAATCAGTATTTGGGATAAGAATCGATAGAATAATAAGATGTGATTCACAATAGAAAGCAAACCAAATAAATAACATTTTATTCATTATTTAGTTATTTGTTATTTAATTTAATTTAATTTAATTTATGTTTAGTTTTGTTTGCATTGAAAATGTCATCAATTGATAGCAATTATGGTCTGAATAGCGATAATAATAAGCAGATTATAGTCTTTAATAATAACTGTCTTATTAACCGAGTGATGCAAACGCACCGGGAGTTCGGCCAACAGCTGACCGAAGGTCTCTCTTTGGATGCGTTCATCAACGGTGTCATCGCTAATGTGGCCATCAGTTCAGGTATTGATTGGTTTTGGGATCAAAACTAATAATGATTACAACAAATGCATTGATTGTATGTCTCAGACAAGTGTGACGTCTGGAGCGATGTCTTACTGGACATCATCGACAACAATGTGGTCAACGATTCACTGCTTTTGCATGTCTTGAACATCGCTGAGAATAAGGCCAAAAGCCCTTCCATCCCGAGCCGTATCTTCAGCTGCAAAATGTTGGCCAAACTTAGCGTCCGTTTAAACGAATTTATTTGTATCACAAAAATCCTACCATTAGTGCAATGTCTGTGCCATGACTTCCAGCCCTCAGTCAGAGCTCATATCTCTAAACAATTCTTTAATTTATCACAAAATTTAAGGTATTTTTCGATATTAACTGAAATCATATTAAATATTAATTAATATTTGTTTTCAATAGTTTGCCGACAATTAAGTCTCATATTCTTCCGCAACTGAAAGACATGATTACAGACGAAGAAGTTATTGTTCGAATCGCTTCCTTCGAGACATTAACTGATTTTACCTCAAAATTAGATTTGAATTCAAACGAAGAATTAGTTTTACCAGAAATTGTTCGCTTCTTCGGGACAGCACTGAACGGAAACGACAACTCTTTGCACATAATATTCAAGAGTTTCGGCAAATTGTGTAAAACACTGCCAAACGAGTGGATCCGAAACCAGAAGTGGTTTCTCGACTATTACTGCGATATTTTTATTATCACTAATGACTTGCAATTGAATGTTACGAACGATAACTCTAAGGAACGGGACATCCAATGTCGGAACCTATTGGCCAACTATTTTCCCGTTAGTTTTGCCCAAAAAATAATTAATTTTTTTGCTCAAAATATATATTTTCTTTTCGGAAGATTTTATTCCAAATCTATGGCCCAAACGATCGATTGTTTTCTATTCTGAACTTTCTCTGCTCTGATTTGCATATATCTGTCGTCCAATCGATAGCCTCGGTATTCAATCAGATACACAGTCTTCTGAAGAATGGATTCAGACTTTACCCGCAATTATCGAAACTAATGAGTCTTAAGAGTATAATTGTATGCAAAGAATTGATGCCATTCTTAGCCAATCTATTCATCGATGCCATCAAATCGGCTCCAAATGAGAAAAAAGTAATTTTGAAAATAATTTGAACTTATATTCAATTAATTAGAGAATAATTATAAATACTTTTATAGAATCTTATGTTCGAAGATATGACCAGAAATCTGATTGAATGCGAGAATACGATTGGTCTGAATCTCGACTGGAGACTACACATCCAGTTATATGAAAGTCTGACACTTATTATGCCATACCTTCCGGTGATAATTATCAAAAACAATTTCAGGCCATTACTGCTCAATAGGATTATTACTTCTGTTAGTATTGAATCAATTTATTCATAAGTTTTCGATATATTATATGAATTCAATAATTTTTAAATCAATTATTTAGAGACAGATTCCGTTGCGAATCGCATCGTCTCGTTGTATGATATCCTTATTCCGTGATATACCTGTGCTCTTAGAAGATATGAACATTTATGAGTGGTTTGTAGCGAATCTCAGTTCTGGAAAGAGCTCTCAAAGAATGTTATTCTTAAACATTTGCGAACTTATTATCGAATTGTGTGATACAAATATATTTGTCTCCTATTTCTTGGAACCGTTATTAGAGCTCCGGAGCGATAGAGTGCCAAACATTAGACTGAATGCATACAAAAAGTTGAAATCTTTAAAAAAATTTCTATCGATTCCTGAAATCAGGGAACAAATGGAACGAATTAAAGGACTGTTCAGACAATTGCTGATCACTGAGAAGGACAGAGATGTTAGACATGAGATGAAAGCATTGATCGACGAATTCGAGTGGAAATCCGATTTCGATAAACTAGAAGTCGAAGAACTGACTCAAGAGTTCATTTGTCTGAGCATTGATGGATCGATAGATACTTCTACTGAAGTGGAAGAACAGCCAAATAATAGCGATTGGTTTGAGACCAATGACACGAATTCATCGAAAAGCGATTCACCAAAAGTGAAGTCATGTTTACCTCAACTAATCAATAGTCAAACGAACGGCAATTGTTCGCCAAATACTAAATGTCTGCCAATAAGTCATATCAACAATACTTTGCATTCGATTCCGTCTAAGATTCCGAAAGCTATTACCAAAAGTTCAAAACAGTTGTGAAACTGAATCTCATTTTTCTATTTATATACTTATATTGTAGTATAAGAACAGTATTTATTCTAATCAATAGTCAACTTATTTTATATGAAAAGCCTTTTATTTTACATTAATATTGTATTTCCGTTAAGAAACCAATTAATAGTATTTTATATAAAACTAATAATAAATAAATTGATTTTTGTTTTGCTATCAATTACACCAAACTTTGTTTTGAACACACTTTCCTCTAAACCATTTCAAGTGGTGTTTATTGGATTCACTTTTTATTAGTTCTGTTTCTTCGGCAGCTGAGGAGGAAGTGCAAGGAATGAGTCGTTTTATATTCCACTTTGAGTTCTGCTCCAGAACTGCATCTTTTAATTCAATTTTCTGATAGTCTTTCAAACAGTGGAAACAATGTTCGCATTCACTCGATTTGCACGAGAGGTGACATTCAGTGTTAGCACAAATCGCTTCGTCGACTGATAGCTCTTTAGACGATACCATCATATTATAGCGCTCTGGGCTTCGCTCGAACCACGTCTTTGCGTTGATAGTTCGGGCGACGCCAACCAGTGCTAACACATTGAATATTACCTGAAATTAAGAACAAATAACTGATTTATATTGACTGAACTCATACCTAAAATCATCAAAAATATGTTCATTCAATTCTCAAATGACAGTTAGTTTTAATCAATCATTGTTTAAATTGAACTGAGCTGAATACGCGTATAACCAGTATGATTATTGATGAAGTTATGTGCATGTTAAGTATTCAAAGTTCAATAGATGTATCTTGATACCTTATTTTTTCTAATGTTCAACATATAATAATTAGACTTTTCTATCAAAGCTAAGGAAAACATCGAATTTTGTCGAAATTATAGATTTATATAAGAATTTTATAAAAAAAAATATTTGAAATACCTGTTCGTATAGTAGTTTATTGGGTCCGAAATGAGAAGACGATAGGTTTGGAGACATATTGGCTTCCATTAGATATACGTTCAGATCGTCGTCCAAAGCGAAGTCGAAGCGAACCATTTCGAAGAAGTGTCTGACCGTTGGGGTTGACATCATTTAAAGCTTTTATATTACTATACATATTGAGTTCAATACCTCGTAGTCTTGTAATGTCCGGTCAGTCTAAGCATTTGTTCCTCTTTGGTGTAATAGACTGTTCTAATCGAGTCTTCCATTTGTTTCCAAATAAAATTCGGGTCTTTTCCTAATGATCTCAGATATGCGTTCAAACTCTCCTTCATATTGAGGTTGAGATCAATAAAGTATTTTCTGAGTGAAGGCATCTATAGTTTACAACAAAAGTTCGTCAAAACAATTGATTGTTCACAAAGAGTGATCGAATTGATGACCTGCCAGATCGGGGTATATTCGTCTCCCACCACATATGAGTTCAAGTCTGTGCTATTGAATGGATGGTAGGCTTTGGCACAGAATCTAAGCAGCGCGTCGTGATCTAGCATATAGACGCGCAGGGGGTCTATTGAAGTCATCGACACATACAGACCGATATCGAACTTCCTATAAAAGTATTTTTAAATCTTTAGTAAAAACAATAATAAGATAAAACAATCGATTGAATCAAAGGTCAATTATTAAAATAGTTTTGCATTGAATTCATTAAAATTATTAATCGATTAAAAAAATCATTGAATTCTATAAAATAATGCTTACTTTCCATCGATCAAAAAGGGCTTTTGAATGTATTCCTGCACAAAAGTACCCGTAGCATTGAAATTCAACTCGTTTAAATCGAGGACTCGAATGCCTCTATGATTATTGTCTTTCTGCACCCATAGCTTTTCGGTGTGATTTTTGGCCTTAGAGTTAATTGGAGTATAAAATCAATGCTTTTTTTAATTATATTAATTTTCTCAGATATCGACTCACATGTTCGAGAAATTTATCTTTCTCACCCGGCAGGTTGAATGCTAGTGGAATGTGCTTGAGGCCAGTTGTGGCCAAATTGACTTTGTTTGTTATAAAACCAGATCCAGGGAAGTGATTGACCTGACAGACAAACAATGATTCTGTTGATTCATTTTTTTGTCATTAACTACAAAAATACTTAAAACAATTCACATAAAAATCATTTGATTTTGAGGTCATTTATAGTCAATCAATAATTTAGAGCATTTGAAGGCTTAGAGTAAAGAATAAAATAAAAGCATTTGATTAAAGATAATAAAGTTATTTGCAATTCAAATCATCAGTAACTGAATTAAAGGCAAATTAGCAATCAAGGTCATTTGGATATTCTTATAAGAATAACTAATCTGAAGAATTATTTTATATCAAAATCAGAGCCCTTTGGAGGTATCGAAATCAGGTATCACTTCTGTGCCAAAAATACATGGATCAGACCATAAATCCTAATTCACACAAATTCAATGTCAATTATATAGTAGAGTAGTACAGGTGATTTTATACAGTAACTTATTTCGGTTTTGTTCAATTCAAAAACAAGCATGATAGTTTTATTAAATATTTCTATTGTAACCTGAACACTTTAGTTATTGTTATTATCCATGTACTGTATAAGGTTCTCAAAAAATTTTGATTATTTGAATTTGAAATAAGAACTTACTCTTTGATTGAGTTTGAGAGGAGGCATGTAGTTCTTCATGAAGGGATAGTCATGAGCCCAAAGCACATCCCATTCCCCGTCTGAGCCATTGTAAACAATCTTATATCCGATTCGATCAAACACTTCGATAACATGAGTCAAATACCCGGTTTCGAGCTTTAGTTAGAATTTGATTATTAGCCAAAATAGCTTTAAGACAATTAATTTCTTATTAGTGTATATACTCTTTGGCCTGATATCCAAACAACAGGTCTGTTGTCAATCTGTTCTTTAGGACAATCACTTTTAGGTCTAATCAATTCACTGACAGAAACTCTGAGCGAATCCAAGCGTTCGCTCTCAAGACGTTTGAGTCCATAGAAGTTGAATAGAGTTATGAGAAGACCGATAGTCAACAAAATGGTTAGAATATTAAGCCGTTTGGAAAATGAATTATTCGATGCCATCAGAGTGGAGGCAATTAACCTGTTTTCTTCTGATGCGCTCGTATTTCCATTCTTGTCGTAATGCTATTCAGTATTGTATGATATAATTGAGGTTAACATCAATTTAGTGAATCTCAATAGAGATAGCATTTCCCGTGTATTACACTTCAAGGATAAAAACTATTCGCCTTTCCGTATATTTCTGAAGCGCTTAAGAAAGTGGTTTCAAAAGTACTTACTTCAAGAGGAACGGGAGATCTTCTTTGCTTCAAACTCATGGAGAAAACATGGAATGATTGAAACGAAAAAACTTAATTTTAAAACTCAAGAAAAGCATCAAATTTTGACAGAAATGCTCTTTATTTAAGAAAATACTTTTCAAAGTCTTTTTATAGTAAAAAGTTTTCTCAAATGACTGCTAATGTAATGAAGGTTTCAATGAATACATACTGTTCTGTACTGTTGTGTTGACCTATAGAAGGAGATTAACAAAAATATTATAGCTGTTATTCAACGAGTCTGGAGCTTATAACGACTCGCACATCCAGTTTGACTGGATTCTCAAAGAGGCAGACCTTTTATTGAAATATAAAAATTTTTATTTCTTTACAAATATTAAAGCTTTTAAAATACATATGTCTTTAGAAAGAGAAATGTGTTTTCTATTACCATTTGATAGTACTTTCGGTTATATTCTATATTATATATATTGTACTCATAATTATGGTATTTAATAGACATTTAAACGCTTAATAAACACATTCAGAATCTGCTTTCAAAATGTTTTTCGTAATAAATAATTGATTTGAAAAAAATATTTCATTAAATGTGTTGAAAATATATATAAAATGCTTTTCATTTCAGAAGCAATTAATGTCTTCAATAATAAAAGCATAAAATAATAAATGTTTTTATTGTATTACATGACTGACCAGCCAGGCCACACATTCAAATCATAAACAAGAATGCCCATTATGATTTTAAGTCCACTTTCACCTGTCTCTAAATTTTATACATCCCTATATTAATTCCCAAAAAATCTCTTTATTAATAGCGGGCAAATACTTTATCAAATATTCCAGTTTTGATCACCTAACCGGCCTCCCTGACAACCTACCGGGACTTTCTAGCAACAAACTCGACGACACTGGTCACCTTATCGAACTTCCAGACCTCGTTGGTGGGAGGGTCGTTGGTGAATCTATATGTCCTCTTCTAAAGAAAGTGGACTTAAAAACATTCTAAAGCACTGTATAGACACAAATTTCCGCTAATTCTTCCTGGTCCTGAATAGTCATAGCCAGGAGAGGATCGCGAACTTCTTGGCGCGAAACCCATTTCGAGGGATCGATCGATGACTTGAATAAAAATCAATCAATTTTTGTCAAAATATTTATAAAATAAATAATTTTCAATACTTCGGGTAAATTAGTTAACGAATCTTCAAGACTGGGAACAGTCACCAGAATAGCACCAGATTTAACATAATTGTGCACAAAGTTCCAGCACTCGACTTGTTTGGCCGGACTTTGAAAAAATTCAAAGACATTGTTCAAAAAGATCACATCCGAAGAGCTGACGACTTCGGGAAGACTACAGATATCACTGCATATAATCTGAATTCATATTTGGGTCAAAAATAATTTCATTAAATGTATTGCAGCCATAGATTGGATACAATACTGGAGTCAAAAAGAATACTGACTTGGATTCTATCAGTCATTTTGTATTTCCCAATAATAGAGTTCTGTAGAGAACAAAGTTCTTCATTGATTTCAACGCCAATTATGTGTTTGGTATTTGTATAGACATAGGCCTAACATAAGCCGAAAATAATATTTGATTAAAATTATTAAAAAAATTCATTAATCATTGATATGTGAAACAGAGAACAAACTGAACCCCATAGAGAAGAGCTCCAAAACGTGAGCCCACGTCCAGCACTACTTTGTTAGAAAAGTCAAACTCTTTCAAAAGGCCGGAGAATATGAAAGAAATTCTTCGCTTTGAAGCGGAATGTGATATGAAATCTAAGTGAGAAAGCATTCAATAATATTTCGATTAATAAACTTAATATCTATTTATGAGCTCAACTGAAGTGCAATCAATGGGTTTTATTTGAAGCAAAACTCACTCAAAGGCCTTATGTTTCGTGAATTGCAATCTAAACAGTAATTTCTAGACAACTGGCCCTCATCTACGAGATCATCGACGTCCAGGTCGTCGTAAAGAAAGGCATCGATAGCTATAGTGTTTGTCGGATTGCAGTCAGAGTTCTGTGGATTGGATTTGAAATCAATATTTTTGAGCCGAAAATACTTTAAGCGCAAAATTATTGAACGCAATAATCATTTTAATAGTATTGGTATTGAATTTTAAAGATAATTAGTTTAGATTTTAATTATTAAAAGGGAGTAATGTATTGGATGTGAATGTTTCCAACTGAAGGTTGAAATTGGCTTAAAATCAAAATAAATTTTTTATCGATTTATTTAATAAAATGTCATAAAAATAATTGAAATATTTCTCAAATCCTTATAATTAATAAAGAGATAAATTATATATTCATTGAAGAAAGTTTCTGATTTTTGAATTAAGAATTAAAAGCTTTAAAGCAAAAAAAATTTTAAAAATATTTTTCTATTGAATATTAAACTAAATTTAAATGAATTTCAAAGCGAATATTGAGCTCAAATCATAAAATAGAGAGCAATGGATAATACAATCGTCTCAATAATACTCTGACAACATTAAACGTGGTCTGAGCCTAAACCCTACAAGCTAATTCATACAATAAAATTATATGTATTTGTATAATACTCAACCAAGAATCCGTTGACTGGGTGATTTTGAAACTACTTGGCACCTGTTGCAGAGAACCAGTAGAGTTTAAAGTTTCCCATAAACTGATTTCCATAACGAATTTCAAATTCAAACGAACTCACAATTTGTATGAGAAATCATTTTATTGTCGATAAATCCTTGCAGGGTGCTTTAGAAGAATTTCATATACTGCATGAGAAACTTTCTGCCATCAGAATACTTCGTCGATTAAAAAAGATTTGACTAAAATTGGTGGTGAGGTGGGGGGGGTGTTCTCTAGCTATAGCAATGGGAAAATCCAAAAATTTCATGTTCTCAAAGCTGTTCGGGGCAAACTACTGATATTTTTGAAAATGTTGAAATAGCTTTCGGTTAAAATGAAGTCAAAGTTCTTTTTCCGCTGATCAGATTTATAATAACCCTGTGGACTTTTATACTATAAATCTTACCAGTTCTCTGCTACAGTCAAATAATTTTAAAATCATCCAGTCAACGGATTCTTGGTTAATTTCACTGAATTAGCTTGCCGGGTTTAGGCTTAGGCTTTAATAATGTCAGAGAATTTTTGAAACGACTGTATGTATGCAACAAAATACTAATCAGTCATTAATATGCATAGCATTCGTCAGCTTTTAAAATGGTTTGGGTTAACAGTCAGACAATCATTAACTAACAGACAATAATTGTAACAAAAATTGCAAAAACAAAAAACCATAACTCATTAAAATTGATTGCCAAGGTTAGGTTTGCTTGCCAACAGACCGGGACAGGTTTCAAATTCGAGTTATTACTAAATGTTGTTTCACTAAATGGTTCCGAACCTCCTTTTGATCGCTGGTTATAACTCAAGTACCGATACATTAGAGGCTAAGCGCTTAACTAAGAGCCAGATTTGGCTTTCCATTTGAGCTCATTTAGTACAAAGAGCACATGTAGTCTATAGTAACGGTTTTATTAGAGGAGAGATCGGCCACTGACCAGGCTATTGTGCAAATAAAGGCTAGCTTTCGTGGGGTAACTCATTATATGTGAACATTCATTGCATTGCCGTTTGAGTGCATTCAATGTCTGCTACTATAGAGAGCCAATCGTCCGATCATTTGACTCATTCACTCAAAACTTGTTAATAAATGGCTTTAAATATGAATTTCGCAAAAAATCGATTCAATTATAAATACATTTAATTATAAAACTGTATAAAACAAAGTATAAGAGGAATGTTATGATATGACCTGTCCGTCAGAGGGGAAACTAATTGTCTCCGAAGATATGAGCCCTAAGTTGGGAACCATTAGCTTAATATCAGTGGCGATGCGGTTGAGTGTGGAGTAAGCGATGGCCGGCTTTTCGCCCAAACATTCTGTTCATTAGTTTTGATTGAATTTAAATTTTTTATTAATTTAATTGAAATTACTTTTTGTTAAATAAAATACTAAAATAGTCTCTAATATTGTCTGAGTTTATAATCCATACAATTCTGGTCTTAGGGGTTAGAAATAAAGTTCAAGAATATTCCGGTCAGACCTGAAACCAAATATCTAGTTTGAATCCACTTGAAAAAGTCAGCAAGGTCATTGCTGGACACAGTGGACACCAGATCTTCGAAACTGGTTTGAGCTGAGCTTAAATCCATTTCTATATTAACTTTAATTGATTTGAAAGACAATCAATCGATTCAATGATGAATTCAATTGAATGGTTAAAACATTGAATAAGTTTTGTTTACAATAGACTACAAAACGCGAGACTATTTGAAGAGCGAAAGACTGTCTTCTATTGGTTATGACATCTATTGGTTTGCAATACTTCCAATGTTCAAGTTCAAGTTTTGAATTCTCGATAAGCAATACAGCATTATATTACAGAATTATATAACTTTACATAACGTTAGTCATGCTTTGATTGGCAATAGGATCAACCTAGTTTATTGATTCAGGCATTGATTTTTGCAATAAAAATCACAATTGCTTTCGAACTGAAATTTTCTGTCGTCTCTGTCGAGTGTCCGGAATATTCTTATGATTGACTTTCTTATAGATACAGTCAGTTGTATTGTACAGTATATTACTGTAAGCACAATATCTGTACTGTATCTTATGTTTTGATGGCATAGTGTAAATCATCATGGTTATCAAACGAGAATTAATGTTAAAATGAATGTTACCAAGGGGTAGAAGCTTCACTGCATAGCCTTAGCAGACGATAAAAGCTTTGAGAGCTTTACGTTATTTAC
>JAQIWA010002245.1:0-14081 GCA_034693305.1 Eueremaeus valkanovi
ATTCTCTCCCAAGAATATGGTATAAAGGTTAATGTAGTAATGTTGAACTTGCCGTGACTTTTCACTCACGGTGTATATATAGTCATAGAATAAGTGAAACTTTTATTCCAATCATTTATTGGGGTTTTGTTTTAGTCGAGAGATTGTGTCTCCAAAGGCAGGAAAATGCTCGCAAAAGAGATAAGAGATTCAGAAAATATAGGAATGAAATGTCCGAATGTCTGTACGATATCTGAAAACATAAGTAGAATTCAATTCATTATATTAGTGTTGACCCAAATGTCTGAGAAATAAACTTATTATTAATATTATATATTTTTTTGCTTAATATGATTATAATTTTCTATATATTATACTACAAATAATTTTTTATACTTATCATAAAAAATGCCCGGATGCTCAATTTCAAGCAAGATGCGAATTTATCAATTAATTATCTAGATACAATTTTTATTCTATAGAACAAAAAGCTTTGAATTACTTAATAATTTTTTAATAAAAAAAAATTAACATATTTTCTGATGAATAGCAAATCAACTAGATGCTATTTTTAGCCTAGGTCAAAATTAATGTATCTTGATCTAATTTTTAAGATGAAATTCTGGCACAATTTGTGGAATAAATAGATATTTATTTGAAAATAATTTTTTTTATTCTTTACAAATAAGAAATAAAAATAAAAACAGATTTTTATCCAAAAATATAACCTTTTATTGCGTTATATTAGTACTGATCCCGAAAAACAATCTCTCAGTCAGTCCTAAGCCTAACAATACGTCTGTTTTGTGATACAAGACCTGAATTAGTATTGCATTCATTCATACAGTGATTCCAATTCCCGAGCGTTTGGTCAGAGTTTTTGCTTCAGATATACTCTGCCGTAAAGGGATTGAAAATAAGAGAAAAAAAGAAATAGTTTGGAAAGGAGTCCATTCCCTAATGGTTTGTTTGGCATAAGGGTAATGGACTGGCCATTTAGGCACTGGCACTATATTCGCATAACAAGAATATATACAATGTATTAATAAATAATTATGTTAGAGCATTGCAAGTGCTGACCTGGGTCAACTTACCATGTTAGGTGTTATGAATTGATAAAATAATTTAGTAGGACTAGCAAATGGCCAGGTAGCTCTTCAATATGAATGCAAACTAGTTTAATTAACTAGTTTTTTACAAAACTCTGTGTAATTTGAAACAACTTTACTTAATATGAAACTTAATTTGAAATAAAAATGACCTGCGGTTAGAAAATTATATAGATTAATATAAACAGGGTGAAAGAGTGTTGAATGAATACAGGGTTAATTTTATTTTGATATTGTTTAGAATTCTTTACTTTTTTTGTGAACGATATAACACATGAATCATTACAAAAGAAAAGATATATTTTTGGGAATAAATCTATTGATTGGTTGATATAAATCGTAGAGAACTTATGGGCAAACTGTAGGCTTAAGTAATTATGTGATCCAAATGTGAGCTACATATTTATTCGTCATAACTGTTCTATTTTCAGAATTAAGTCACAAATAAAATCCTTTTATATAAATTATTTTCAAAATATTGTCGCATATTCAGGGTCAGTGACCCTATTTGTAGCCTAACTAAGGTAACACTTTTTTGCTATCTTCTACTTTGCTTGATGACATTCATGTGAAAAATTCGTTTCCGCATCCCTGAAACAAATAGATAATATGCAAAATAGAGCACAGAATCTGTCAAACAGTTTCTTAATTATAAACTATATTTCAATAAATTATTTAGTTTTTCAATAATTTTATTCTCATTTTTCAATTCAATGAATTTCAATAGCACTCACTTCGAAACGAAATTTAAACAGAATTTTGAATCAACATTGTATTGAATTATTCCAGGGAAGACCAAGTTCTTTTTTTTAATGAAATTATTAATATCATTTTTTCGCCTCAAATGTAAGCACAAAATTAATTAATCAAGATAAAATATAGCAAATGATGTAGAGCTAATATACCTTTTAAAAGAACAAGGTAACAAAAATGAACTTGGTTTTCCCTGGAATAATTCAATACAATGTTGATTCAAAATTCTGTTTAAATTTCGTTTCAGAGTGAGTGCTATTGAAAGAGAGTTTTTATTTGAATGAATCTATTTTTTAAACACAGGGGTAGCCAAGAATGTTCAGCTAAAACTGAGAAAACCGCATAAAAACCCTGTTTTTATGTGAGGGCTCAGAATAGTTATGATCAGAACAACTTCGTACATGATTGGTATAAAAATTCAACCTGGATAAAATTTTATAAGAAAGAACTCTTATGTGAGCCTTTCTCACTTGATCACACCTGTCTTAAACCCATCGATCAGTACTGAATATAAAGTGAAAGGTTGATTTTTTGCTTTTACTCTTCTCTCAATAGACACATAAATTAAATTGGCCCTGCGCTACATAAAAGAAAAAATCGTTCATAGCTCAATTTATACTCCGTTTGTGTTTTTATTAACATTTCTATTATTTATTTGTTTTTTTGCAATTTTTAATATTAAAAAACATAAAAAAAAATTTAATAAACAGAACAAAAACAGAGAAAAAAAGAGTAAAAACCAAATGACATGAAAAGAGAGAAAATATTTATTTAAATGAAAGCAATTCTCAATATATAGGGAAACAAAATAAAACAAAAAGAAAAGTAACAAAAAATATAATAAATTTTAATAAAAACACAAATCAAGGAAAGAACAAACAGAATGAAAGTCTATTATACGGAAAGAAAATGATAGATAAAAACCAAAGAATTTATTCCAAATGAATAATAAGAATATTCTTTGAGCCGAACGGCAAACACATAGAGAGTAAATACATTTGTATGCAATCACTAATGGATTTATGCATTCTATCCGTCCTTTTAATGATAAGTAGACTTTTCAGCCGAACAAAAATGAGCTTATTTTCTCCTGAGCAGACACAATGGTAAATAGCATGGAACAAATCAAACTAAACTGTTCAGTATTCGGGATAAACTAAATTAATTACAAATAATTATCCGAAAAAAATAATCAAAAAATGTGTTAAAAATTTTGTCAATAATTATAATAAATATAAAAAATAATTTAATAAATAATAAAATATTTATTGAATAATAGCCCAAAAAATAATCATTATTTGTATTTATTCGCATCCTTAGTACCTTGCACATTCCTAAAACGAAGCAAGGCTGTCTAATTGACAAATGGTCCTATCTATTTTAATTACAGAACAGATGAGGAAAAAGACTTTCTATAAAAACAAATCTTAATTTCAGATTATTTACTAATTATCAGTTGAGAAAATGGATTGACTACCGGAGCCGTAATCCTTATTTGCGGCTAATTGTCTGCATAGGACTGTATTGGGTAACAGAGTATTGCTATCAGATCTCATTGCATAGATGTTAGCCATTGTTGGGCAGACAATGATATCAATCAAAGTCATCGCAAATTTTTTTTCTCTAAGTTTTCTCTATTCTATTGAATGCGAAAAATCGTTATCTTTTCAGTCAATGAGAGAGAGATTCACTGTTTTGTCTGTCCTTTCGATTCAATGTATTTACTGTTTATACAGACTGTGAACACACAAACAGAGAAACAGTGATTGGCATCAGATTTGTGTTCCCATATGTTATGTCATTGTATTCTATGATATATTTTGATTAATGTTTTCAATCATTACTCATATAATCTATAATTAACTTAATTTTTTTAGTGCACCGAAAGTGTAATAAAGTTTATTATAAGAAATATAATGAAAACACAATACAATACTAATATTGCGGACATTAATTAGTAGATTAGGAAAAGTTTTTGTCACTTATCATAAACCGGATCATATTTTAATTACATTTTCTAAACTTTATCAAAACATAGCTTAAATGTATAACTATTTTGATTTAATTAACACTTAAAGTCTGATTGACTACTGTTTCAAATGTATAATAGGAAGGAAAGCAATTTATTCATAAGAATATATGATCAAGGTTGTTCATATCGCTCGATCATGCAGGATGAATTCTGTGGAAAAATAAGCCACGCTAATTAAATTATTAACTCTGCATTGTTTTTGACCCTCAATAAAAATATTCTACAATTATGAAAACTATACGTTAATAAGCTTGATAAGTTTGCAATGATTTTTAGTCCGAGTTACCTATTTTTCAATCTACCCTGCGCTCACTAGAGCTAATTTTTCCTAAATCTATGTATAATTCAGTTAATTATAAATTTATGCAAATATTGATACTTTTAAAATGTGATAGTTTAGTAAAGAATTATTTTTTCAAAAACAAAAATTCAAATTAAAAACAATTTATATGAACTCAAAAACAGGAAATACTTTACAGAATATTCCTGTAATGCATATAAAGAATATAAAAATATAGCAATATTTGAATAACACTCGAAATTATACAGAAATGGATCGAAAATTATATGGAAAATAGTTGTGAAAAATACATAATAATAGTGCAACTCATGAATTAATGAGACGGAACAATATATTTTCATAGATAATAATTATTAAAATAGTTTTCCCAAAAACTTTTCGCGCAAACACTTCATTCAGACTCTGTTTTTAATTTTTATACTAAAAATAAAATTCTGGAATAAAAATGATATTTCTATAGAATATATGAATAATTAAAATAATAACAATGAGACGTAAACTTCACTAAACAAATATAATTGTTTGGAAACACTATTATTCTGTGCTTTCAGTTTTGCCATCAAAATCATCACTTTATTCATCCACTCGTTTATTGTTTATTTCACACCCTTTTGTCATAGCGGGGGGATAGCCAGGGCTCATCTCACAGATTACCTCAAATTGACCCAACCAATGGGCAACATTATAAATTACACTGCTACTTATTCTGACAAGCTAGAGCGAATATTATAGCGATATGCTAAAGGACCAAGGTCACATTGTATTCTATTATGAAATTTGTGCCTCTACCGCACTGGACATGTCTGCACCGAACCCTTTTCCCACTTCTAGTCGCTGTTAACGTATAATTAATAGCATTAAAACTTCTAATGAGATATCATGTGTCAGAAAAATCATTAAAACTTTTTGATTGGCTCTATATTTCTCTTCCTGTCAATTAATAACCCAGGCTGTGTGTGCCAGTGTAATTGTTAGCCGGTTAAAACCTTATGGAAAATATCGATAAATATTTTGTTACTTAATTTGTATTGAATTTTGTTTTGCTTTAAAATCTGTTTAAAAAAGCATTTGAAATGATATCTATTTTTGAGTCATTTTAGCGAAATTATTGACTCAATTATTTTGAAGTTTATTTTTAGATATATTTTTCAATCTATTTCAGTCTCTTATATCAATATATCCAAGCAATAAAACTAATGATAGAAAGAGAGAAAAAGAATAGAGAAATCTATTCTAACATATATTCAATGCAATAGTAGTTTAAATTTTTATCACAATTTACTGCAGCGAACAAACACTACTACCAAACGTGACAGGAGTTTGCGTTATATCTGCTATAATGTCAGTGTCTGTACAATAGTAACACTGATTTGCAGAGATGACTATATCCGACAAAATGTTACTGAAATATGACTAAAATAGTCATCTCTGCAAATCGGGGCTTCTATTGTACAGACGGCGAATCAAATGTGTGTTTAATTATTTATTCACAAAATTATTTTAATCTCAACTCTTGTGTTAAATATTTGATTTCAAACTGATATGAAGTCATCAAAAGAGAGGAGAAATTATCAAAAAATAAGATAAGATTTAATACTCAGATTTAAACACACATTTGATTGCCTATCTGTACAGTCAGAGTCTCAGACATTACAGAAGATATAACGCAAAGGTCTGTCACGTCTGACTACTACAGTGTTGACCGAAATGTGATTTATTTGCTGCGAATAAAGTGAAAAAAATAAATATAAAATCAATTTTGAACGAAGAGAATGAAAGCATATAATAGTCCACTATTTTAATGGATATAATATTTCAAAGAGACTTATATATCAATTGCAGCGAAAAAAAAGATCACATTTTTTGCTGAAACTGTACTTTTATTTTATGCACAACTTATATAAATGTATACTTTTATTCTATCCAGGGCTAAGTTGAATTGTTAGCTTGAATTTCTTCTTCTCTACTGAATATGATTATTAAAAACTTTTGAAATTCTATTCAGAATTATATTCACGATTTGTTCTAGCTAAAAACTGTAGACAACATTATTGTACCAGAATACTATTATTTTTTAATCAGGGTTTACCAGGATTAAAATTAAACAGAATTATTCAGAATAATTAGTGAAAATCAAACCAAACTATGCTCTAAAATATTCGCTAATTTTTTTATCAAATTATAAACAAAACTAAAGTAATTAAAAAACAGTTTTTAAATGTAATTCAAATGCTTTGTGAATATAATTATTGTATGAAATCAGACATAAAAATGTAATGTATTATCAGTTTATGTTTTGCTTAAACAAGTGATGAGTTTAATGTCTTAGTGCATAGTTTTGTGCGAGTTTATCAGTCCTTATAATATTCTTGTTCAATTGATGTTCACTTGAATATATTTTGTTTTAATATTTTTTTTATTGAAGACTTTTTTGGAGTAACGGAAGAGTAGATGCTATGCAGTGAAGCGCATGTCTTCATGTGATGCTCACAAGCGATGCCTTACTCCTCAATACAGTTCTGTCGGACACACAATATATGCATTCAGTTGTGAATCCAGTCTTCAAACAGCAAACAGAATAAGCCATTCATTCAATCGCTCTTATGATTAAAACTTCGATTATTTTGCGCCAATACTAGTGTCTGAACGAAAAGAATAGGAAAAAGAAATATGAAATGAAAGCAATTTTTAAAATATTGTTAAAATAAGTTCAGAGAAAATATCGATAAAAATCTGTTCTCTATTTGAAATACAGATTATTTGTCTGCGAATACTGTCGTCTATTTGTATCGCGAAAGTGATCTGAACTGTCTTTCTATACAAAAAGCTTATATAATATAAGATTTTCTGTGACTTTCCTATATTTACAAAAGAATTATTAATACAGTGTAAACATAATATACTGCATAAGTGGGCCATAAAAGTGAAAAATATTTCTCTATTTATATAAAAATAAGAAAAAATATATTTTTGTGTGCATTGACTGTAAGAGAAGTATTGTATAGAAAAATAAATTTAAGATAAGTTCAAAAAAATCTGTGAAATCTTCTTGAAAGTGGAACAGAAGTAGAATGAAAATTAATATAAAAATGAACTGTGTCGTTTAGGCAATTGGAATACTAGATTAAGATAATTTTTAGCTTGCTAATTAAGTTTAACCTGGGTGCAAACATGATTGATACGGAGATTGTGTGTATAGTGTTTGCCAAATGGATTGTTATCTTCCTATCAATTAAAGGTAATGATTATCAAGCTTACTTTTTTGTATTCATCAATTATACTTGCTTATTGAAAAACTACACTTTTGAATACGGGTATATTTCACTATAAAGTAATGTCGTTATTTGTGCTGTACATTTAGATTTGATATTTTGATTAAAAAAAAGTAAACAAAACTGAACTGAACTGAAAAATGGTTTTGTTTTAATTTATTTTAAATATTATCAAATGTTTTTAAAACAAATTTCAAATTTAATCAATTTATACAAAAGTTATTTCTCGACACAAACTAAAAAACCTTTAATTAAATGTTCAGTTTTAACAAATGATTTTATTGAACACAATTTTAATATTTTTTATAAAAAATTTTATAATAATTTCAATCAAAGACAATCAAAATGTAAGTCATCTAAATGTGCTCTCTCTCTCTCTCTCTCTCTCTCTCCTCATTTGAATCATGTTTTCCATTAAATATAAACCAATCGTCAGATTATTTAAACCAAATTTATATTTAAAATCCAATAATAATTGTGTAAACAATAATACAATGAAAGCAATCAATACTTTTGCGCAAACATTGAATCAGAAAAAGGGATTCGAAGACAACAGGTTTGGTATCAATTAATTGCCTTGATACTACAATTTCTATTAACCAGCCAGGTTATTCTAACTAATAAGCGTACACAAGTGCACAAACATGAGGGGAGGGAGCATTTATCACCTGGGTCCAGCCGAGGGTAAATGTTCAGTAAGGCTTAGAACAGATGTTTAACTACCCAGCTAGTCTAAAGTTATTCTATGCCGGAGTGTGCGAAAAGGCACTGGCTATAGCTGTTCGGCCAATACGTGACACTAGTATTGAACGCAAAGTAAATCTATTCGGATATAACTTTACGGACAATAAGAATATTTGAGTTCACATTCACTGCTCTTATATTCGAGTCATCGCTCTATCGAATCATTCGCTCTATTCTTATCTCTCATACACTCTCTCTGTCTCTCAGTTTGCGTTCAAAATCTGAGCCTATTTTATAAATGAATTCTTAAAACATTTGATAAATATTTGAATCCAATTGTATTCTTAGCACAATTTCCCGAACATCTCATACTACCGGAGCTTAATATCCGACACAATTCCAAAGAAATTATACCCACTATTAATAGGAACAAGCTTATATTGAGAAGCTATGAGCAAATTGATAGTATAGTGAACACCAGAATTAAAAAGCATAGCGAAAGCGAGGTTCACAGCTTTGCCTACTACTTGTTGTATGAGTTTTGTAGGCCACGCTACCTGGTAAGTTTAACTATGAATTACAATTATATTAGATTTAGTAAATAATCGATTCATTCATTGGTTGGTTTTGTTTTTGATTACTCCTCACATGAATAAAACTAAACAAGCTCTGTTGTGAGCAAAATAGTTAATCTAGGTAAAAATTTTGTGCAACCAAAGAATTCAAACTCAAGTAATTATAGGCTATTTTTGTAATAATCAGAGCCTGAAAAACACGTCAGCCTAGCCGATTCTAGCAGTCTGGCGCCAATAGAACAAAAGTTGGGCTTATGTTAAATAATCGAATTGTATATACAAACAAATATCAAATCACGAAATATATGAAAATAAATAAATAATTACATAAAAATTGTTATAATAAATGAATAGATATTTCTCAATGTTTTCAATGGTAAATCTTGTTCTACTTTCATTTAACATTGAAGTATACTAGGAGAAAGAAGATTCTAATGAAAGGCGAGCAACATTTACCAATGAAAACATTGATTAATATCTATTTCTTTTAATTAAAGCAATTTTAATGTAATTCATTTATTTTCATATATTTCATGATTTGATATTTTTTTTGTATCTAAAATTCGATAAAATATTATTCATCTTATTATAAACCCCCTTTTCCTTCTATTGGCGCCAGGCTGCTATAACCGGCTAGGTTGAAATGTTTTTCAGGCTCTGGTAATTATATAGAAAATAAATATGAGTTGAATCGAGGAAAATTAAATCTATTATGAACTTTTTGAATGTGCATGGTTCACATAAGTGTGCATGCCATAAAGGACAATTTCTCATTAAAAAAAATTATTTTGGAAAACCCTGCTCCAGATCAGGTCAAATCCGACCATCAGTTATGCCACACAAAAGAATATTATCGAATGTCGGCCCGACTTATGTGTAAAATCTGGAGACAATATAGTACTGACAGTTGAATGCAAGCCATTGGACTTTAATGTAAGTCTTGTATACAGGGATGTGCAAGAGGGTAGAGAAACGGGTTTTTAATATACTCTTATAGTCTATTTTTCACCAAGCTAATTGTGAAATTCATTAAATTATTCGTTTATAATTAATCACTTTATTAGACATTTATATTATTCACAACTTTATACTCAAATCGACTCTTATTTTCATAAATCAGATCCAAAATAGTTTGGAAACTGAAGGACAAAGAGATTAATAATTATTATTTGTTTTATTATAATTCCGATTCTTCTCTGATCTATAGATATATAGAATATTATGTATTAAACACAGAATTAATAATTCATATAAAAAATCAGAAAATATTTTATTCAACTAATGGACTGACTGTCTGTTGATTGCGTTCAGAGAGACAGACATCAGAATAATGTGATTGCGTTTGCGTTCTTGTTCTCAGTTTATCCTTATATTCAAGCACATAAGCTTGCACATCCCTATTTTCATAATTTTTATGCCTGGGTTTAAAAATTAACAAAAACTTATTAAAAGGAAAACAATATCAACGATGCGATCGCACAGACCATAGGACAGGTCGTCGGCAGTGCAATAGAGAACAGTGCAAAAGAGTTTGAATTTGATCCGGATCGCGAATTCAAATATGACCCAGTCCACTTTGCTCTTCTGATTACAGGACTGACATTTCGGTTCTATGTCTGCGATATAACTGAAAGCTATTTATTTGATTTGATAACCAATGAAAAGCCGACCGAAAGTCTATGTATACAAGAATATGATAACTGTGCCAAAGGTTTTGACTTTTGCTTACTTTCCGATAGACTTAAAATACTGACAGCTCTTAAGAAAATTAAAGAACATATTGAGAGTCAATAAATGTATGAATTCTTCACTAAAAGAGTAGTAAATGTTTTGATTACAAAAAAGTTTGAGATTTTATATTAAAATTGAGTTTAAATTCGCTTTTCGTCTAAAAAATAGTTTAGAATTGCTTTTCATTACAAAAAATGAGCTCTAATTCATACGTTGAATAAATTGATAAAATATTTTTTCTACTGATCAGTTCCGGAATATCTTTGTTGTTAACTCCCGTTTAGTATTAATTTTTACAAATATTTAACATTTATTTCCAATAATTGTATTAAAATTCATATTTTTCTCATATATTTCAATACATAATATAAAATGAAATTTTATGACAAATAAAAAACTTTTTTTCTCTTAATTTATAATAAAAAAATTTTTTTTAGTTTAATTTGTATTTATTTTTTCAAATTTAACTGATTTTTTTGATGAAAAAAAATGCTGAGAGAAGAGCCGGACGAAGAACAAGGACTAATCAAAAAGCGCTACAATTTTTGGGAACAACTATTATATAACACAAAACTGCAGATCATATTAGCGTTGCTTTTGTGCGCATTCATCGGAATCGGGACTCCATTTGTTTGGCAGCAAATATGGAAACCAGAATCCAATTCCAATTCAAGAAAACCTATTGAATAGATAAACAATACTTATGGGGAAAGGCATTACTCATGTCATACCTGTGCTCTACATTTTTTTCTTTAAACTTTTTTATGCATTAAATAAAACAATAAATTATATAAAAGTTTACTTATTTTCTGCTAAATAAATGTATGGATCGGGTGGTCGGGAATGGTATGTATGGGACAGATGTGTGAATCGAGTGTCAAAACAGAGGTTTTATTGATTAATATTGTGTTTGATATGAATTGAGTAATGATTTTCAGCAGATTTTCAGTCAATGTTCTCCTTATAAAGCTTATGAGCTTGGTAATTTTAAGTATACTAATCAGGTCCTAGATCAGTTGTACTTCCTAATGAGTCATTAGTAATGACCAAGTTCTTTGTTTGGCATAATTTTGTTCAGTTTTTTACTTTTAATAAATTCTTTGAACAGAATTTCTTAGACGTTGTTTGTGAACAGAATTCTGTATTCACTGTGCGTTCAGATCATGTGATTTCAATGTTTGCACTATTTTTTGAAAATATATTTATAGCAAAAAAGTATTATATTTTTCATTAAATATTTAATTAAAATCAATGTAATTGTGATTAAAACAAAACTATCGACTCATTTGAATCATGTTTTCCATTAAATACAAACCAATCGTCAGTTTATTTAAACAAAAACTATATTTAAAATCCAATACTAATTGTGTAAACAGTCAGACAATGAAAGCAATCCATAATTTCGCGCAAACACTGAATCGGAAAATGTTTTTCGAAGAAATCACTTCAGAGTCGACAGGTTTGCCATCAAATTGTCCGAAAGTCTAACCCTTTGTATGTTTGGCTCAATTAATGATTAATTTTTTGTACTTTTTTTTGTTGGCATTCATTCATAGACTTTACGGACGATAAGTATAAAAACGTTTCGCTTCTAAACACTCGTTATTTTACGCCCAAAACAATGGATTACTTGAAGGTTGCGGTCATTCCCGAACATACGCCGATTGAAGAGCTGTCTAAAGGTATTCAATGTTTGGATTAACTCATTATATAATGAATACTCATTATAAAGAACTAAACGTTTAATTGAATTATTATTTATTTATTTATTGCATAAAACAGATGAGAATTCTTGGTTTTATCTGAGTTTAATGGGACGGAAGACATGGGATGAAAGTGAGTCTGAAATATGAGTTCGGATTAATCAATAACAGGGATGACCAGAGAGTACACACTTAGGGCTCATGGGCTCAAAAATGTCAGCCATGAGAATGAAAAGACGGAATTAAAACGATTTCAAAAGTTAGTGGGAGTATAGCCTCGGGTAAAATGGGCTCAGGGTAGTAGTTGAGCGGGTCTGGCCATCCCTGACTCAAATTGAAGTTTATTTGAATTGTTTTAAAAATACTTTTTTCTATGAATTACTTTAAAGACGAAGTCTGTTCACTAATGCCTGGCTTAGACTTCAGTAGTTATTACAACCAATTGATTGAACCGAATGGCGATAAGAGTGCAGACAATCAGTTAATGGAGTTCTATATAAACCAAGTCTTAACGACAGAGCGATTGGACTCAAGAAATGTGAGCAAAGATTCTGTTCAGACATTCGTTACGAAACTACTCAACCGTTTGTATGCCTTTCCGTACGAGTTGTGCGAAAGAAAAGACATTAGTTTTGAAACGAAGACTGATAGCCAGGACTACGAGATCTACTCCTTGGCCGACATGTCTGTGCTCTACAACAAACAAATACTGCTTAACATTAAACTGAAAGCACGCGACGGACCCGATGTGTACACCGATATCGCGCAGACCATCGGCCAGTCTATCGGTTCCGGGTTTTATAATATGAAGGCCTGTGAGGAACAGAAGATCGGCCGATACGATGACAACTCAATACAGTTCGCACTACTGGTGCGGTCGACAAAGTTTTACTTTTTTGTAACGAAATTAAAGGAAAAATATTTAAACAATTTGTGCGGAAATGTCATTCATGTGAGGAAAGCAGTGAACGTCAAAGCGTTTGATAACAACGGAATGGGATATGACTTCTGCAGTCAATCGGTCAGCGCCTGTGTGGACACCAGTACTAATCACATCGACATCACAGGTGAACCACAGTATATGGAAAGTATGCAATTGAAGGATAACAGTGCGGCCAAAGAGAAGGGCATTTATATTGTGAGCGCCTGTGGTTGTGATAGCATTCCCTGTGATCCGGGCCAACAGAAGAACTTTAACGGAGAGCTGAATGCCGTCGAGACATATACGAGAGTCAAATCCGAAGCACAAGTAATGACAGCTTTTATTGAGTTTTGAAAATAATTTTTAATTTCAATTAATAATTAATTATATAATTAATGAATGGTTTGGTAGGGCTTACGCATGAACTACGGCACCCGTCAGTCGGCCATATATGGGTTCTCTACTCGGGATGAGCTTAAGGACATCCGGCGCCGACTCTTCACACAAGTGTTCACCAAAAGGCGTCCGAAAAGCAAATACAGATTGAGTCGAAAGTAAGACAAAAATCTATAAAATAATTATTAAATTCAAAAAATAATTCATTTTTTCTTAATTTTCAATTCATATCCAAATCCCGTTCCAAAGCCAATACGCTGAGGGCTGGTGTCTACCCTTCCGGGGCAGTGACCGGTCTGTTGTTCAGCGCACACAACAGTATAGATTCGAGAGATTGAATGAAAGGCCGACACAAATCGAGACCTACTTTACTGTCGCCAACTTTATGGCACTGATGGCCACTATAGTAGTCGGCGGCCTATTCGGGGCATTGGCTTCGTTCAGTTGGGGCCGTAGTCTTCTCGAAAAGCACCCGAAGTTCTTTTCGCTCGGAATGTTCTCTAGAGTCGGGCCGACTCGGGAGCAGATCAATGGCGCGTCGTTTGTAATGACTATTGTAGGCAAGGGTTGGAACGAAAAGCTGTCCGAACGCACAGACGAGCCATCGGTGCCGCCAAACAAGAC
>JAQIWA010002246.1:0-14075 GCA_034693305.1 Eueremaeus valkanovi
GGACACATTTTGAGCAGATAGTTCTTCAGCCGAATTCCATCATTTGAGGAGTGCTTTCGATCAAAAGAGGTTAAAACTGTATCCCTATGTCCTCATATCATGACTTTCCTTGTAAGAATAAAAGTTAATTGAATTCAAAAATAGAAACAAAAGAAAAAGTGAACAATTAATTCATTTGAATCAACACTTCATTCTATTTGTCCCTGACTCAATTCAAATATTATTCTATTTATTGTGCAAACAATTATTGTACTCTACTGTATGTATAATTAATGTGAGAAATATTCCGAAACAAACGATGAATTTTGCCATTTATTATATCAAAGCATTCAAAAGTCAAAACTATTTTGAACACAAATTCACTTTATTTTTATTACTGTATTAGAAAGTTAACAAAATCAAAAGTACCTTTTATATTTATATTTAGACACTTAGAGTTAAGGGATGGCCAAGGGGGTATAATCAAAATACCTGCTCCTAGGTTTTGTAATTGGGTTTTTAAGGAGGTGACACTCTCCCCTAGCTTGGCAAAAGTTTGTGGATCAAATCCGATGAGTTCAGGTAACCCCCTACCCCAGTGATTTTGGAGAAGCCACTATTTTACCTCCCTTTATACCCCCTAGGTTAGAGGAGCTTGGCCATCCCTACTTAGAGTTGACTGAAGATGAAATGATAAACAGTTTCAAATGCATTGTTTATCAAACTGTAAGTCAAAATAAATATTACCAAGCAAATAAGTTTACAATTCAACCTAGGCCACCCTTTCACTCCTATTCTTTTATTATTTAAACTACAGACAGATATTTGACTAAAAAATCTTTTGTTTTGAATGAATAATTATTTATAATGGGGGCAATATGAGCCAATATGAGCCTGGTATATTTTTATATAAACTATTCACATTAATTATTTGATATTAAATATTCTCATTTAGTTAAAACCAAATGTTTAATGAAATTGAATACATATTTAAATAGTATTTAAGAGAAATTCAGTTTTTATTTTCAATTCTGACCCATATTTTGAATTTATGTTTTGAATAAAAACGAAATGAATTTCATTTAAACGATAATATTCTGCACATATTTGGTGTCATTAATGCAGTTTAGCTCACATTATATTTTATGGCTTTTATTGACTAATGTTATATAAAGTGAGGAAATATTATAAATTCCTATGACATTCATATGACATATAGTACAGACTGTTTGTCTTAATTCACGTCATATTTGAAGTACAGTATATGTCCCACTGTCTGGAGCAGAGTATGTCAAATCAGGAATAGTCAGACCACCCGACAACTTTTGTTTTAGGCGTGAGTTTTATATTTAATAAATAAAAATTTAAATATTTTTCAAAAATATATTACCTTTAATACAATGACAAATTGAACCGTAAATCGAATAAAGCTATAATTGAGAAATGAAAAATATCAGTACAGCTTATTAAATCAATAGCTTGACTGATCCAGATCGTATCAATCATTGTTTAACCCTTTTTACTATCGATTCTAAACCTACAGAATATGTATTAAATATTGAATAAACTCCAGCAGAGATTCAAATCAAAAATTACCCACATGTTTGCCCTTCTATTGCAAAAATATTCAGGATGAAAAGACCAGGAAGACAATTGAAATTCAATAATGTTTCAAGTACATTAATGAGACAGTGTTTAATCAAAAAGATTTTCAAATCAAAATAATATTGTTATACCCAAATTGATCGAGCTTAAAAACATTGTAGGACATTCTACTGAACTTATTACTTCTGTTTCTGCACATCTCTGGCAGAAGTTTAGTCTGAATTCATAAATATTTTTCAAACAAAACAAACAAAATATAATTCACTTAACTTTTGAATTAAAGAGAAAATAATAATAATTTTTATTTATATTAATATTTTTTCCCCTAAATTGTATACAGAGTAGCAGTGATTGATTGAAATAAATAAAAATTAATAATAATTTTAATCAAATAAATGAATAAATAATATGAAATGCAATAGATTTTGCGCTAAACTAGATTACAATTATTCTCTCCCAAGAACTGAACTGAATTATTGTTATTACTTATATAACAACTTCTGCTCTTATCATAAAATAATGTTTAAATTGATTAATAATAATAATAATAATAATAATAAATATCTTTATTTATATCCAAATAATGCAAATACAGTATAACTAAACTCAAAATTATTAAATATAATAACGAATTGGGAAACACATTATAATTATTAATAAGACATTTATGACTATAAATAAAATACTGCAATAAAACAATCAATTATTCATTTATAACAACAGTTGTAATACAATTGTAACAACAGTTTTGTTAATTTTCTTATAAAATTAATTGCATTCTGATATAAAAATATCTAGGACACATTAATTTGAACATAATTAACATGGTCGTATTGAATAATCAGTACTGTAAAATAGTCAAGCAAAAATTTTCTATCAAGAACTATGTATAAAGTTGTGGCTTAAGTGCAAACTAATCTAAACTATGCTTGATGATAAATTGTCATAGATTATTTTGTACGCATAGTCTCAGAATAGTTATTATTTGAACAATTAATTTGATTAATCTCTTAATTAATTTCATTGTTAGACTTAAATAATTATTTTATTCTGGGATTGGAGTCAAGAGATAATAGTCTTCATCTGATTTGTACTCTTTTTGTCGACAATTGCTTTATTTCCCAATAGTTTATGCGATAATTTTTGACCTAATTCTGGACTTGTTTAGTCACTGCAATTGTCTCATATGAATTGTGCCGGTGCTCTGAATTATACGAATAATATATTCTTAATATTGTTTTTTTATTTATAGAAAAAAATATTAGTTTTTATCAATTGTTTTGTATACAAAATCTGAATATATTTATTAATAATTAATTTCTCTTTTAATTAAGTAATAACTTGAATAAAATTCTTAATATTTTTTTATTTGAAAATTTTATGCTATATTTACTAAATAAGTGAATAATTTATTTTCTAAAATAGGAATTATTTGTTTAAATTCAAGTTTAATATGATTTTCATAAAATAAAATTTATAATTAATTTGCATTGATTTTTGATTGATATGCAAAACAAATATATAATGTCTGGAAGTGTTAATAACTAATAGCTTATTAACCTGTAATTGAGATAAAAAATTAGACAATTTTATCATTAAATTAATTATCATTTGTTTTTACATAAATTCAATCGA
This sequence comes from Eueremaeus valkanovi, assembly GCA_034693305.1. Taxonomy (NCBI): domain Eukaryota; kingdom Metazoa; phylum Arthropoda; class Arachnida; order Sarcoptiformes; family Eremaeidae; genus Eueremaeus; species Eueremaeus valkanovi. The sequence continues at coordinate 3,220 of JAQIWA010002246.1, forward strand.
AGGCTTGTTAACTAATCATAATGAAAATTAAGCTTATTATACATTAAATACTTATTGGTTTACAATAAGAAAAAATGAATAATCAATAAATTGGTTCAATATTTGCATAAATATAAGAATTACATTCATTTGCATTCATAAAAAACACTTATTGTTTGGATAACTAATGAATAATTTTGAATTAAGAGCAACAAAGGGTTAAACACTTTGTAGATAATGCACATAAAGTGCACCCAACTCTTGGCAAGGGCGATATTAAGACCGAGATAACATATAAATTTATTTATTTTTTCAGTTCCTGAACATTCCCAATGTCATGTGCGATACTGTTAACTAGGTTATGTAGCAGGTTATGCAATAGGGACTGGGGTATATCAGACATTTTTCTATTTTTTATTCATAAATAACTGGATAACTGAATGCAAATAAAAATCATAATTGTCTGCAATTAACTTATTGGCAGTAATTGACAGCAAATTTGGACATTTTCTTCATTTTTCTTAATTAACTAGAATTTATTTTAACCCTTATTTGAACAATTAGTTCAAAAATTGAGTTTAGGGCTGAATTATTATATAATCGATATTAAAAATTAATTAATTCCTCTTTGGCTAAAATATTTAACAATTTTATTGTAATAAATGACAGTTAAATGAGTAATAAGAAAGTGTTATTCAGATAATAAGACTCGCCTTAAATGCATAAAAAATATATTATTAAAAAATAATTTCTATTCAATATTTTTTTCATTAAATACTTATAAAAAAATAGATATAAATTATAATAAAGAATATAAATAAATGAAAAATTGTTCTATTGTTCAGAAAAAGCTAATAATCAAAATCAAAGTGAAAGTTAGTTTTTAACTTAAACTTAGATTATTTAAACACAATTATAAGCCAAATAGAAATGCAAATCAAAAGTAAAGAAAGAAAAAACTTATTATGCATTCAAATCAAATCAAATCAAATCATAAAACAGTTAAAACGACTAAAACATTGAATTTTAGTAAAACTTTTGCTTTTTTGTGATGAAAGATAAGAAAATTTCTGAAAAATTTTAATCTTTGTTTCATTGAATCAATTGATTCGTTATGTCTGTTCGTACGTACGGAACGGGTTCTCAAATAAGTTTGGTTTCAATCCAATTGGATATAAGACACACCACTCTAACAGGTTTTCAATCTCTCTCTTACCTCACATATGACAGCACTGGACTCGACTCTTACAGTTCGGCTAAGGTTTTAATCTCGTATACGATCTTAATCTCAATTTCATTTGATCTCATTTCTAGTGCACAGTTAGCTTCTGTACTCCACAGCCGACTGACTGACTATCGAAATGAGAAAAAAATGAATGAATTGAATGATGAGATGAATATAACAGTAGTTAAACATTTTCGCCAACATTTTTGAGACCAATGTTAATATAGTTTTCAGTTTTTCTTTTATTCTCTGTCTCTCTGTTTATTCGGATATAAACTAAACTTTTCTTCACTTGCATTAAAATTGTTTTATTTATAAATGATTTAATGCTAAGAAACAGATCTTTTCTTTAATCAAATGGACTTTTTATACCTATTATTGGATTCTTATTAAAACTTCACAAAAAGTGTTTGATTTGTGTAATAATAATCGTCATTATGTATACAACTAAAGGACTTTTTATTCTTAATATCTTTGCTATAATTATAACTTTTGGTAAGTTTTATAAAACAAAGTTTATTTCTCTTTATTTATTTTAAATTCTAATTTAATAGCAAAATAATTATAATTTTAATTTCACTCTATTATTATTTATTTATAATTTCTCTTAATTTTTATTGCATTTAAAACTTGTAACGAATTAGAGGAAAGTTTAGTAAAAATTAAATATAATTAATATATTTTTTATCCTTTAACCAAATTCTTGATTTTGTGGTTTCAAATGAAATTAATTTAGAAAATAATGGCCGAAACCTATTGACTCCTTTATGGAAATGAAGAATTAATTCACGCTTTTGTTTAGCTTTCAGTGATATTATAGTTAATCCAATTTATAAAAAGCCATTTGTGTTAATCATATTTTTTAATTCAATCCATAACTAATCGCAACTAAAAAGTGTAAAAATATTAAATATTAAAATAAAAGCTTTTTATCGCACTATAGATCTGAATATGACTTTAAGATAAAAAAAATTATAATAAAAATTAGTTCATATTCTCAATGAATTATTTTCAAGTATTGACAAAAATTTCTTTTCTATTCATAATTAATCCAAATATTAATCCTTTGTTTGCTTTTGTCATTGAATTGTTTAAAATTATTGTCAAAAAAATAAACACAAAATAATAGTTAATCAAAAGTAAGAACAAAAAAGCAAATTATAAAAACATTTTTGACATAAATCTGTAATTTTTTTACTTTGAGTGGGAATTAAGGCATTGAACAGGAATTACAATGAAAATCAATTATCGCTAAAAACATAATTTTATTGATTCTTATTCTCAATTCATAATCAGATGTAAGAAATGATTTAACACTTATTAACTAAACTTTGAATATATTTGTCGTAAATACAAATCAATTATTTCTAATTACTGTCAAAACAAAGCGGAATATATTCTACAAACAAATTCATTAGTATTACGCCATTGGCTTCAATACAAGTCAATTGGGTTAAGCAATGAATGTATTGTCGGTTTCTATTTGATAAATAGTGCTTTGTAGTACACAATATACAGTTGACCATGCTTATTGCTTATTCCCTACTGGGCAATCAATGCAATAAAATACTAATCAATGTCAGATCTTATTAATTTTCTTTATAATATTGATACAGGTATTGACTAATTTACCTTTCCCTTCTTGGATTAGCTAAACAATTTCTGAGCCATCTCATTTTGTTATTAGGCTCTTGGTAAATTCAGAAAACTTACTTGTTAGTCTGAGATGCTAACAGAACTGGATTATGTTCAATAATTAATACTCACTGAAAGTAATAACTCAAGGTTTAAATTGAATTTTCAAACATTAGCTAGGTAAATGTCTAGTATATAAATGGATTAAAATTGAAATATAATTTTGGACCACCCTGTAGTAATACGTATAAAATTAGAAAGAATACATTCCTTTAGTTTAGTATTGAAAAAGATTATCTAATCATATAATTACAGATAAAAATTTTCTAATAATTTATAACTTATAAAAAACATATCAAAAGATGCTTTCAATAGCAATACGAGTGAAAAATTTTTTTAAAACATTTTTCTTGGTTTTACTTAATTGCAGATCATTTCGAGTAAAATCTCATCAAATTTATATCAGAAGTTCTGATTCAGAGCTGAAGTTAATTTATTTTTATTCAGATTCGGGTATAACTATAAAAGCATAGAATTAAAAACAGACTATAAATAGTTGGGATTAAAAAACAAAAACAAAATTACATTAACTTTATATTATACTCAATATTAAAGAAAAGATTTTCCCAAACAATGAATATTAAGCAAAGCCTTAATTATAATGGGATTACAATTATATGGGAAACAAAACAAATACAAACTTGAAATAAAAATAGTTCAGGGATGTGCATATGTGCATAATTGTCAGTTCAAGTTCACCTATTTGACATTAAAACTAAGCTAGATCAATTATATATAAAAACATAGAAATAGTATTTTATTTTGTTTCTTTAATAATCTTATCTCGATGAATATTATATAAGTCAAGTTGAATATTTAAATATATGCTCCTGAACATAGGAATCGTCAAACCAAACTGCCCTTGAATTTAATTATCAGTTTTATCTAAAAATTTGTAAATATTTTAGCAATAAATCAAATAAAACTTTAGTTATTTTTTGTGTTGAAATGTTCAGGTACATATTTCTCCTTATAATTGATCTGATGCAAGATCCCTATTTTCTTCACATCTCTGTATTATACTGTATTGAACAGAAATCAAATATTTTCTAATAATAAAAGATTAAAAGCTATTATTATTTTATAAAACAACAAATGAATGCTCAGTCAGTATTAATAATAAATAAAATATATTAATATTATTATCTGCCAAATGCCGGCAATTAACTGAATGATCCGAATCCATTTTAACTGTAAATGTATTAAATTTAGTTAAGATATAAAAAAAATTTCCTCTACTTTAAACCCGCCTATCGTTGGGTGCGGTTCGCATATAATTTAGAAATTATAAGAAAGAGTAAGAATTTTTTACTCTTTCTTTGCTTAAACCAAAGCATTTATTTTTTTATTATACATTTCTTAATCTACTGACACGTATTTCAAGGAGAGATATTGAGGGGAGAATAACTGACTTTTGTGTTAACGGGTATAGTGTTCAGCAAAAAAAATTATTTTAATTTATAAATTATAACCAAATATTGGAAAAACTTTTATATTATTGAATTAATCCTTTCGTCAGTTACTATGCTCTGAAAAATGTTATAACTTTTATACTGTCCTTGTATTCAAAGGAAATTATTAATAGATATATAAGTATTGATTTGGTTTCGATATCCTCTCTCTCTCTCCCTCTCTCTCTCTCTCTCTCTCTCTCTCCCTCTCTCTACCTCTCTCTCTCTCACTCTCTCTCTCTCTCTCTCTCTCTCTCTCTCTCTCTCTCTCTCTCTCTCTCTCTCTCTCCCAATTTGAAAGTATTTTTAATTCAAGTATTATATAAAATATTTATTCAAATAAAGTATATATTTATTCAACAATCCATTCAAAAGCTGTTTATTCTTATATTCAGAATAAACTCATTATTCGAGTGGTTATTATGTAATTGATTACAGAATACAAGCGATTGTATAAACATATTAACGAAACAAACAAATAAATAAGTAAAGGATTTAAACACATTTGAAAAACAATTAAAAAAATCATTAAATATTAATATGTTTTTCGGCTAAATTCGTGTCAAGTCTTACGATAAGAATTAACAGAAATAAAAATTTTTAATTTAAATTTTGAACGATTTTATTATTTTTTGTTTCTGTGAGTAATATATATCGAAACACCTTTGCCTTGATCTGTATCAACACAAATAAATTCAATTATCAGACAATTCATATCTTAATTAAAGCAAATATATATTTATATAACAATTATTTCTTTAGTGTCTATATTCTGACTGTTATTCTGTGGGTTTGTTTCGATTCCTTGATTATTACGAAATAGTAATACATATAAAGCTATTCATTATATTCTGGATTTCTATTGTTATATATTATTGAAGTCAATGAATAGTATATCAAACAAAATAAGGCAAAAAAAATAATATTAATTAGACTTCTCAATGATCTTCATTGTTATCAAAAATAATTGAAAATTTTTATTTTTTTTCCAAATTAATTGAGATTTTATTTCGTTAAATGAAAAGTAAGAGCAATATTGACAGACCGTTAGAATTCTTAAAATACCTGTACTTCAGACGCAAACTCAATCAAAATCGTGAAGAAAAATATTATTTCTTAACTTTAATCAGAATTAATGCTAAACCAGATCGTGAAATGTCCCTGGACTAGATTTATACAGACATTGGCCACTTTTAAAATAAACTTAATCTAAAGTGAAAGCTATTCATTCAAATACATTAAAGCGATAGAAAAAATATTTTCTTTAAAATTTCTGATTTATATAAACAAAATAACATTATATAATGTGGACTAAAATTTTTTAGACTAATAGGTGTTCAGGGAATATAAGATAATAAATAGTAATTTGCTCTTATACACATTTTTTCTTAATTCTGCTGTTCATACCTCTCATACTTCAGAAACTGGTCTTTCATTCATTGGCTAACTATTTATTGTTAACAAAATCTTTTTAGTCTATTGCCTACAGCTATGAAATAATCATTATTTTTCTTAAATAATCTTATTTTTTGTTTCATATGATTTGTCTCACTTATAGCATATCTGCTCTTTGTTTCATATTCGTTGTCTCTCTTAGTCTGTCATTGATTTCGTTGTGAATATCAGTTATTAAAATCAATTATTAATAATTTGCATAATATATCAAAATTACATTTTTATAGCATTTTCAATAAGCAGTACTAATGGGTAGAGAAGTAAAAAGAAGGTCATCAAAAAATGAGCCTAATATGACTTAAATTTTTAGCCAGTGGAAAATTTTCACTGGAAAATTCATTGAATAAATATGAGAAGTACTCTAACATTATTTTATTAGCCAGAGTGCGAATTACGATACCGGTAGTTTTTACAGTCTCCCTAAATATAGCTCTTGGCTATACAATAGGCTAAAACTCAATGAGTCTCTGCATATCTGTCAGCAATTATTAGTTTCCACTTCAGGTATAATAACTCTCACTCTTATTCCGTTCAGACAATCCGGAAGATCGTTCCCTCACTTGTCTCACTTGTCCTGATCTAATTCTTCAGATAATCTTTACATCTTTTTGTTTACTTTTTAAATATTTATTTTTATAATAACTTTATTTATATATATTTTTCTCAATTTTCAAAATCTTTTTGCAAACCAATTCAAATATCATGTCATAAATTGCTTGGAGACAGAGGTGAACAGAAGAGGAACAGCACTGTTAACACTGCCAGGGAAGTTTCTGCTCAACTCTGGTCCCGTAATAAGTTGAGAATTGAATTAGGAATTCAAAGCAAATATACAGTATTTACAAACTAAACGAAAGTTTTATTATTATTATTATATTATTGTTTGAAAAAGTAATAAAATGTCACACAATTTGGAGAACAATACTGTTATTACTGTTTCCTATTGTTCTCTAAAACCGTTTAACTTTGTTTTTTGGGTAAAATATTATTTATTTTTGCCATCAATTTCTCAATTAAATGAATTTTATTTTAAGCAAAATTACATTTTTTCCCATTCAATCAAACCTTAAAAAATCATTGAACTTATCAAATAAATTGCTTTATCTATTGATTGGATATTAAATGCAATTAAAATACTCTTTACTATCGATTGTACATCAGTTTCAGATCAAATATCGGTTGTTTACCCCTGTCTTCTAGAATTCTTATGGATTTCCTTGAATTTAAACTTAAATAATATAATATATTAACGCGAAAAATGAATCTAACACTCATTGTAGAAATCTCAACTAGGCTGCATCATAACCTCTGGGCTATTATATCTATTGATTTATTTCATCTCATATTTAATATTTCAGACAGTTTTTTAAGTAAAATAATTATATCATGTAAGTGAATTAGGCATGCTCACCTTCTGAATCTCATAAAATTTCATATTTTTGTCTTAAAGTCATTCAAAATCTATTGAATAGAAGTTTAGATTAATATCAAAATCAATGAACAAAAACAATTAGACTTTTAATAATAAATTAGAAAATTATAAATTCAAGTAACGTAAGTGTGGAGTACATGACGACAATGGAAAATATGGGCACAAATAACTGCCCCTGAAGTAGTTGGTGAACACCCAACTCATATAAGACTGACTTGAATCGAAAAAATTGCAATGAATTAAAAAGTTGATGGAATGAACTTGATTTTGATATTTTATAAAAAACATATCAATTATTATCCATATATTTGTAGATTAAATAAAAATTTAATTTTTATTTTACTTTGTATTTATACTGATATAAAACATGTTTATTATAAGCATAATATTCACAGTTTTGAATTTAAATCCAATTTTAATCGATTTAAATATCAAATTATATTTTTCTTTATTGAAGAATTGGGAAAATAATTAGTTTTTTAATTGTTTTGTAATATTATTTCGTATTTTTTTTCTTAATTTTTTATATAAAACTATTAATCAATTTTTCGCTTTATACTAGTATTTGATTTTAAGATAAAAGCAAAAAATTTATTATACTTTTAATTTATACAATAAATTGCAGACAAAAAATGTTTTATCGATAACTAAACCAATGATTTTTTGAAAGTTTTCTTAGATTTTATCTTAAGATATGATTCATATGTATTGATATAATCTTCTAATTTGAATGCGTTTTATATTAATTTGAAGTAAATTGTGATAATTATCCGATAAATATGTAAAAATATAGATTATATCTCGATATTCATGTAATATATATTTTTTAAATGATTTATACAAAAGTTTTAATCGCATTAATACACAGTTTTATGCCTTATATACAAAAAAGTGCCGCAAATATGACTTAAAAGCGTTTGCGTTAATTAATTTCGACATTAAATAACTTTCAAATTAATTGAATTAAATATTTTAATTTGAATTAAAAACTCACGATTTCGTTACAGAACCTGCCCGGGTATGTCCTAAACGAGATCATATTTAAGATAATTGGCAGTTATTTTAGTTTAAAATATTTGAAATTTTTTGCTGTTAAGTAAACCAAAAAAGTTTAAAACAATTAATAAAAAATTTTATTAAAAAAATATTTTAATTTTCTTATTAAGTCATATGAAGTCATATTCTGTAGAAAAAAAGTAAATTATATTTTAATAACTTTCTTATCAAATGCATAGCATCTCTACCTTATTATTAATAATGATGACCAAGATAAGAATTTTAGCTTTATTGTCAAGTAAATACTGTATATGCATAATAGTCCCCTGTTCATTTGATATTATTTTATTATGAATTTGAAACTCAAAAGCCTTTCCTTTTTTCCTAATAAGTATTTTTCTGAACAAATCACTTAAATTCTGATTTTTTAGAAAAATAACCCAAATTTTGAACTCTCTCACAATTAATTAGATTAATTAGAAAATTATTCGTGTAAATTATCTGGTTCATATTGCCATTACTATATAAATAAATCAATAATAATATGTAATTAAAAATTTTAGTTAATTTTTTTTATAAAAAATGATTAGTTTTTGGAAATTATTTTTTATACTTTAATCAAAACTATTCTTGCAATTAATGAAAATGAAAATACTGTTCACTTGAGTGGATACTTAAAAAACTAATTTCCAATTTAATTGAATTTTTCTATGAGTTCATTGAGAGAATCAGAACAAAAGTTAATCCAATCGAAGATATTTCATCCCAAAACTCAAATGATCTAGATGAAATGCAAATTATCCTGTTAGGTTTATTTACTTTTGAGAAAAAATAGAATGGGATACAAATTATCTGAATATTTTCACCAGAGATGACTTTATGATAATATGTAAATAAATATTTTCACATTAATTATTGCTTTACTTCTGTCTCACATGTGATGTCAGATCTAATCATTTCATTAAGTATTTTGTTTTGGTTTTTCCCTTATTTTACTTGTGATGACCCAAATGTTTGGCTAATTTTCTGTTTCGGCTAACTTTCAGAGCAAGCATATAATGTGAATACAATTAATTGACGGATCATTTTTTCAGAAATCAATTCAAGTTTTAGTTAAAAAATGATTTTCATTATTCAGGAAATAATTTTTTTTTTTGGAATATTTAATGCTAAGAAAAAATTGATTTTAAGACATATCAGAGCTAATGTCTGTTTGGAAAAAAATATAACAAAATTTTCTGATTTTTATTCTTTTTCTGACATATCAGTCGATCTTCAAAATTAATCGACTTTTTAATTGAAAAAAATAAAGAGAAAAATATTATCGATAATCAAATATTTATTGAATATTATATCAGTTAATGTGAACACGATTTTCAATGTCTGGGTTTGTGTGAAAAAAAGATTAATTCAATTAATTTTTTTTACTTATTTATTACATTAATCACTGCTTAAAAAACAAATAAAAGCCAATTAATTCAAATATTTTATTCAATTTGTCTGATTTGCATAGAATATTCATCATTAACAGCAGCCCAGGGCCTCAAACCCTCGGCCAGTATATCGACGGCACAGACAGCAGTCAACTCTTTCTCGTGTCCAAAACAGTTCGGATATTACCAGGATCAGACTGATTGCAGCAAATACTTCGTCTGTTCCTTTGGTCTGTCATTGCATAAGACATGTCAGGACGGACTCCAGTTCTCACTGCCTCTACAGAACTGTGACTGGCCTTCAAATGTGTTGTGCGATCGAGGTATGCATTCAATTCATTTTAAGCACTCAATCCATTCAATCCTTTCTATTCATTATAATGATTGCAAACATAGCTATCGATTATTGAATCGAAACTAAACTGCTTTTATCGCAATTCAATCAATGAACTGATAAATTGCTAATAAATTGTAAAGCAATTTAAATCAATTATAGCCAGTACATATTGACTTGTTGATGTTAAATGCTTCAAATTAAACAGTGTCATTTAAGTACAGACTTTTCGATAACAAAGATAAAAACCATTTAATAAAATGCTTCGCTTATTGTTGAATCGGGAAGATATTTGGTATACTTTATAAGCCAGCTCAATTTGATGTAGCAAAAACATGTCATTATGTAAAATATGAGAGTGATCTGGGTCAAACAATCATTTGATGTTTATAAGTTAATAATTTACTTCTATTCAATGCCTAACATAATGGTAGGGATTGACCGGAACTGTAGCACAAACTATGAAATGCTTTGAATTAATTATAAATTCATATAAAAACAGAGAATTATAATAAAACATATTTTGTGTAAAACTGATTGATTGAATAGATCAGAGCATTGCTTATAATAGTAATCAGGATTTTATTGTCCGAAACTCTGGGAAATGCTTAATATTTTTTTGATTAATATTTATAATCTATTGTATGAAATATGAATTCACTTCATATACATAATGAATGAGCAAAATATGATTTATAAATGATCTCATTTGAAGATATTTTGTGGCCAGAGGTCACAGAAAAGAGTGAAAACAAAACAAAGCGAATGAAAAACAAGAGTTTATTGAGCTATGAATTGAATGAATAATAAAACAGAAAAAGAATACAAAAATAGAAATAAAACATAGAGTGAGAGC
>JAQIWA010002247.1:0-14072 GCA_034693305.1 Eueremaeus valkanovi
CACTACTGCTAATAATAGGGATGTGCAAGGTCGACCGAGTCAGGGGGGTATAGGAGGGGGTAAAATGGCGGATTTTTGGCCAAAACTCAGGGGTGGTGTATTAGGTGGGGGGGTATTTTGAAAACAAGATGGCTTTTTGAACAACTGGTTTGGGATACGGGTTGTTATGAATGAGACAACCTAAACACCAAATTGACCAAGCTACAATTCTTGACAAAGCTCAAAAACATGGTTGTACATCTTGGCACAAGCTCGGGTAAATTTTTTGCGAATCATAATTAATCTTACTTTTGATTTGATATAAAATACAACAATAATTGACTCAATTTGTAATACAATATAAGTTTTATTTAATTATTCCAATAATTTGTATACAATTGACGACATATAAGGGCATTGAAACTGGAGTTTAATACTTATAATATAAACAAACTTGTTTAATTTCGTATAATGTTTTGAATAATTCAAAGGCAATCGTTTTTCTTATACAAAGATGAGTTTAATTAGAGTTTGGAATAATTTGAATTTTATTCCATTTTATTTTTAGAGCCGACCCATATATACCTTCCGTTGTCTCTATACCATTTCGCACAGTCTCTCCAATCGAAGTCCTCTCTCATCCTTTGCTGAATATATTCTGGGTTAACATATTCATCGCTTGCATACACGAACCAATTGCGCCAGGGATATTTTTGTGACAGTTCATATGTAATCATTGATGTCTACAGTTTTGTCATTTTTACGCATCCTTTTGATACAGATCGCATCTAAATAAGCAGCTTGCACAAAACTTCAAAAAAAGAACCTGATTAAAAATTGAATATCAAAAAATCCAAAATTGTTTGATTGTTAGAAACTGTACTTGTTAAATTTTTTAATGAATTTTAGAGACTATGCTTTAACTTACCGATAGATTAATGCTCGCGTTCTTTTGAAGTATTTCTTCCGATCGAAATCATTGTACAGATCATTATTATTATCCAATTTCATCAGATCTTGTTTATAGGCTTGCATTAAATGTGGCCAAGATGACACAGCCATCAACCAGTCAGCACACCTATCATTCAGATTCTGCAGTCTATCACTGCTCGGCCTTCGGATGTATTTTACATAAACGTCTATTAATGAATCGATAGTTTCGGTTATATTTTCTAATCCAGGTGTTTTCAAATTGAAAATCTGAATTCTTGGATAATCTGAATTCCGTTCAATGCTTTTGTTGAAAATTTTAAATTCAAAATCTTCAAGTTTATGGAAATACTCATCCCAACTAGTACCATAAGCTTTGGTTCTTCTAGATATGTGCAATAGATCTGTATAATAAAGTACAGCGCAATCGGCCACGTATTCCAGATAATCAAAATCAATGAATTGGCCGAAAGTATTAATGATTCCAATGACTGATTCGATGTCCGTATTATTGTCGATGTCTTGCAATTCAGCGCCAAATTTAATAATTAGATCCAAATAACCGGAATTGAAGAAACCTTTTTCATTGCTTGCGTACGCTTTTTCGTTAATTACTACTAAATTGACATCTCTTTGTGTGTCTTCAATAGCTTGGAAGTTCTTTGCCACTACCACAATTGTATAGCAAGAGTCACAGAATAAAAAGCAAGGTGGTGGTAAAAATATGGTTAAAATAGGTTTTGAAGAAATATAACATTCGGTTGGAATTGATTGAAAATAACTCTTTTGAGCCCAGTTTTTGTTAGACCCGACACATAAACCTGGCGTCTTCTTCAAACTGTTTGGATTCTTCGATCTGTCCCTGATAACCGCAATGGATTTGGCAGTTGTTTTCAGACAATCATTCAAAACATCAAAAACCATCATGGTTGAAACAATTGGAACAGGATATTTATTGTAATGCAATGACTGAGAATTGCTGTATGCTTCATATGCAAGTTTATTGAGATATTGATTACTTTTAGCAAGGCAGAAATTCAAATGAATATTCATATTTGCGTTTCTATTTTTAGTCCCTCCAATCCATATGCCTTTATTGTGCCGGTTATGCCAATATCCACAAGCTTCATTGTTGCAATTCTCAACAACCTGCTTACCAAATTTGCCCAGGTTATCCACGTCATGAACGGCTACAATCCAGGAAAGCCAATAATATTTTTCAGACAATTTACTGTACAGTAAGTCAGAGAACTTTCTATTATCTATTGATGTCGTGTCCGCCAAATAGCCTTCAATTTCTTTCTTTGCTTTGTTTTGCCAGAAATGCTCTGCAATGTACTGATCGTATTCAAGGAAAACAGAGCCGCAATACTCTATTCTCTTTACTACAGGCTTTAAATTAATATTAATTTCATTTTCAATTCCTTCTGGATTGTCTAAATAGTATTTTTCAATTTTAAAACGTTGGCAGACCGAATGAATGAACAAGGCTAATGCAAATCTGTGAATAATAAGGTTGAACAGTATTATGTATTATCACATTCTAGAACTCTGACCTCCCCGGCCATCAAATTGATTATGAAATTCAATATTTTGAAAAGTATTTGCTCAATATTAATAAAAAGATTTGCAAATTGCCACGAATGGTACCTGGTAGAAATTGATAAACAATTTCTAAAAGTTTTGATAGAAAATACTCTATAGCTGTCATAAGAAGGGTATAAGAAATGCACTAAAAATACGAACATGTCATATATGAGTGAGAGCAGATATTACTATGGGCCCGACTCTTTTGATCTTGGTTCTGAATTGAGATTTCAGCTTAAAATTAAGAAAGAATTTATTAATGAAAAAATTATCATTAGCTGCTAATGCCCCAGTTAAGTGGGTGTATTTTCCCTATCAATTTTCTCCAGTACTGACGTTTACCTGTATAAAATAAAATTCAGCTTCTTTGTTTATAAAAGATCGATATAATTGATAAATATGTATTTTTGTCTCTAATATACATTTACAGTCTTATAGTTTAAAATATTTTTATTTGAAATCATTTAAATGCCTATAAAACTATTTATAAGAAAATTACATTTTTATGCAAAATGTTTCAAAAACTGTTTTATAGGCATTCAGTCACAGAAACTAGTTTTACAGGCATTCATATGATTTGTTTGAAAAAAATTATTATTATAATACTGTAAATGTTTAATAAAGACAAAACTAGATATTTATATATCGATCTTGGAAAAACAAAGAAGCTGAATTTAATTTTATACAGGTAACCCTCAGTACTGGGGAAAAAAGATAGTGAAAAGACACACAGTTAACTGGGACATCAGCAGCCAAATTAAGATAAGGCCGTTCAACAACAGGTTAGATACTAATTTTGCAGGAACCTAAAGTGCTTTATTAGCAAATGAAAATATAATGTTTCTTAATTTTTTGTGACAGGTTAATTTGTAGTTAATAATCAACTTAAACAAGAAAATAATAAAAATTAGCAAGCTTACTTTTGTGTTAGAAATTTGACTACCAGAGTATATTTTTTTCTGTCGTAATTTCTTGTCAGAATAAATATCAAAGAATTACTTTGTTTAAGATCTAGTTCTAAATAAAACCAGTCCAGAACATCATTCATAGAATGTTTTTCACATTTTTCAATCAAAGTTAGCTTGTTCAATATTGTTGCATTCTCCACGTAATCCTTGTACCGTATGTTTATTGTGTTAATGTATCCTAAGTTTTTTTGGTACTCCGTAAATGAATATTGTTCCTGGAGCATTTGAATAATTGTCTCCAATTTTATATCCATTTTGTTTAACTTTGCCCTGATGCCTTCGAGCTGACTTGATATAACTTTCAGTTGAGGATCAGTTTTATTGCGCAAAGAATATAATCCGGAAATAAGCGAACAAATGGGTCCCAAATAAGGCACAACTGCACCAAATTTGCCTATTATTTCAACGACTCCACCGATATCTTGCTTAACGGCGATATCGGATACTTGAGCTGCGAATTGGGATACCATACTTAAAGCCTTTGTTTGATCGATGGCCACAATTATATTGGTATTAATCAAAACAATTGAATAGAATATAATATAATTCACATTAATCGCCATTTTCTTATTATTTCGATTTTAATTCAAAAATTATTTTTTGTTTAAATGAATTTTAATATTTTTAACTTATTTCTGAAATACTATTTATTTTCGAATTATTTATCAAATTTTCAATTATTAAATAATATTTAAGATAATTGAAATAATATTAAATAATAACTCAATCAGTATTATACGTGAAAATCTGAATAAATAACGTTATTATCAGAAAACATAAGAGAATTGTTTTAATCTTTTTCACAAACTTTGGTATAACTGAATAGAATAGCGAATGAATAGAAGCGTTAATAATATTATCACTGACTATTCAATACAATACAGAATTTAAGTAATTTTGTTTATATTACTTGCAATTAAATAATAACAACAAAGCGGAACAGTATCATGGTATCACGAGTTTAATTTTATACTTTTCTCTTTCTGTACAGGGACAATTTTATTTGTCTTGACAACAAAGATTAATAGGATGTTAAGTAATAGATATTTTCTTCTAATAATATATAAACTATTTATTAAACTAAACATTAGATTCGCTTCACAATATACAGTTAGCTTCAAAAGTGTACGGGCTGAAAAAACAAAATAAATATTGATAAATAAATTGGTCTTGGGTTTTTGCAATATTGAGAAGAGCAGAGATGTGCAAAGCAAGAACGGAGGTGTATAGCAATAGGTTCTAGAACTGTAAGTATACTTACATTATACTTACAATACAAGTCTGTGTAAAAGCCAGTTCATAGAAAGCAACAAATAAGACATGACTACAAAAATGAGGGTTAAGTTCAAATAATATATTTACTATAGAAATGACTTCTAATGAAACATTTAATCAATAAGTAATAGTTTTCTTGGATATGAGTGATCTTGAGTCAAGAATTTCATACAAATAATCATATGTTTTTTGAACTATTTTTGGACCCTGGTCGGCTTTGGTGTATAGTGAAGGATATAATATTACATTGTATGGTCACTGCAATAGATAGAGAAATGTGCATGTGCATTATTGAAAAGAATTGTATTAATCTAATTTACCTTAATTGAGCCAGACTAATCAAATGAATTTTCAACGTGAGCTGCGTTAAATTTGTGGGTGGTCTTGTGAGTCTAAGATTCAATGGATTATACCAACAAAAATACAAAGCGTATAAGTATACGGTAAGTACCTTGCTATTTTGTTGGGTAATATTTTATAATTTTCTTAAATAACTTGATTTTGTGAGTAATTATACAAATTCTTTAGGAACTCATCCGAAAGCAGTCTTCTCTAATTTGAGACTAACTGAGCGAACAGATTATAAATATTTCAGTTCATTATTAATTGCTTTCATTTCCTTCGATGATATTTCCTTTCAAATGGATTTCAAATATCTTTTCCATCAAATTGTTATAAACAACTGAACGATATTTTCGCTAATTTAGTGTTTGATTACACGACTATTCAAATGAATGGCAAACAAATATTTTTCTCGGAATCACTTTATGAGACACTAAAACATTTTGCACATTACTGATGATTTAGGGGATGGCCAGGTTCTGTGAACCTGAAGGACGAATGGCTATGTGGAACATGTAGTTTTGGTCTAAGCATTATAGTCTGGATGTTGTGCGGCATATTCGCACTGATAGGTTCGTTATGTTTTGCTGAATTGGGCACAACTATCGTCAAAATTGAAGCCGATTTCGTGCATATAATGACATGTTTTGGGGCTTTCGTTGCGTTTCTTATGCTATGGACTGAATGTAATATTTATTTATTGAGTTTTTCATGAAAATCATCTTAACTAATAATTTAATCTAGGTCTGATTGTGCAGCCTTGCATTATAGCCATCGTATCCCAGACACTATCCTTCTATCTGCGACTCTTTTACCCCGACTCCGATCCGCCCACAGATGTAACTCAGAGATAGGCAATGGGTCTGACGACAGGGGGGGGGGGGGTAAGCCAAAATTTTGCCAAAAGAGGTACAATGAATCACCCAATTTTCGCCCAAAAGTGCCCCATTTTCGAGTTTTTCCGCAAAACTTCCGTAAATAGAGGAGGGGGTCAGCCAAAATCCAAAATCACAGAGGGGGTTACCCCCCTCTGTGCCCCCCATTGCCTATCTCTGATGTAACTCAATTGCTGGCCATTGTCTGCATTTGTTTCTTAACTTTTATCAACTGTTGGGACACAAAGTGGTCGATAAGAATACAGGATGTGTTCACTTACGGCAAACCTTGGCTAGGGTGGAAACAACCAGATCTGTACCGTCAGATAAGAGTTCACCGGAAGTTGCCATTCATTTATATTTAGATAACAATTATTACTTTAATCGATATATAAGATATTACTATTCAATTAGAACTTGTATTTTCATTTTTCTGACTGCAATTCCCGTATATTTTCTGATAATATTCTGGACTAAACCCAAGCCATACCTGAAAGCTATGAATTGGTTGACACAAACTTTGCAGAAACTATTTTTAGTCATACTGTCCGAGAAATCTTAATAGAGTTGTGGAAAATATTCTCAATTCTTAATGAATTTATTGTTATTAAGCAAGATAAAATTAATTTACAGGAGAATGACCTGTTTGTAATGTTTTACATTGTGTTCTGCATTTACTTTTGACAATAAACGAGATGAATGGAATATATACTTGGTGAATCATTTAATCAACTCAACAAGAATTCAAATGAACAAGGTGAGAATAATTCATTGCTAGTTCAATTAAATATATGTAAGCAATTCGCAAAAAAAATATAAATTTATATTTAACTTGGTAATCTTTGGATGGGAGGCGGTAGTAGGCGGTATAGAACAAATTAAGAGATTTGCTATCTTTTCAACCGGATTTGAGCAGGGTTTGACCCCAAATTGGCACTGGGATCTATGGCCAAAGTAGACTTTGTACAGTAGCAAGTTACTTTACGCGAGCTATATGAGGCAGTAAGGAGCGATGGAAGCAATAGGAGGCTAATGAGAGGCCAAGGAGGGCCAAGGGTGACAAAGGGAGTGCAGGATGGCCAAGCAGGTCATTCTGTGATTCTAGATTTAAAGCACAAAATATATTCCGTGTTATTACTGACTGAAAGAGAGATTTGAATAACTATAATACGAAACCCGGAGTCGACGTCAAAATGCAGTCTATATCGACACAAATAGAGGCGATTATCACCACTTCTATCCCCGGCCACCTTTCATACACACTTTGATACCAATGCGTAATATACCGGTAAGATATAAAATTTTATACTGATTAGTAAAGTGTTATTAATAATCAATATCAATAAACTCCAGGATAAAATATCAATGAATATTCAAAGTATAATTGAGCAAGCATACAGCCAAGGAAAAAACGAGGGACACGCTTAAATGAACCTGAAGCCGGGACTGACTAATTTCCTCACTGGCCTCATTGGCCTCACTGGCCTCACTGTGTCTCTTCAAGAACTTTTCATGAAAACAGCAAGGTTAAATTGCATCTAATTTATAATATTCTTGGTTATATTGTTTAGAAAGGGAGGCGGAGGCGAAGCATTTTCATCCTGCTCATTTGAATTGCACTATTATTGTATAGTCTATCAAATAACTTAGCAAGTGAAGAAATTCTATTCACCTAGCTAATTATCGTCATAAAGCATTAATTTGCAGATGTTTTACCAGGATCATTATTTTTTTTAGCGAGATTATATCTTTTATCATCTTTTCATAATTAGCTAGTGAGGTCGTGAGGCCAGTGAGACCAAGTGAGGCCAAGTGAGGCCAGTGAGGCCAGTGAGACCATTTAGTCACTCCCCCTGAAGCCTAAAATTGATAGAAAATTTACTGAAAATTTTAATTTTTGTAAAACATTTAACCAAGAATTTTTTCATCGCAGCGAGTTCTTACCGGTGAACTTGCACTGTTACAGGGCAAAAACCACTAGAGCTATATAAAATTTTAGCAATCCAAAATGATCCTTGCTAAAAATTATCGAATACATTGCAAATGCCAATGGCAGCACCCGTACCAGCACAAATGCCTGAGTCAATGCTGGAGAAATTACTAGAGCCAGGACATTTAACAGAAACATTAATATACCCGGTATATCGAAAGCTATTTCATCCTGTACTTAAAGCGTAAAAAATATTTCTCAAAATTAATACTAAAAAATAGAAAACATATTTAAAATATTTGCCCGAAAAGAGCGCCGAAATAACTCACTATTTATAGTAGGGATGTGCAAGGGGGGGTAGAGACCCAAATACCCCCTGAGTTTGAAGATTGGCAAAATACCCCCCTGTGTTTTGAGGCTCTGCTAGACCCCCCCCCTCGACTTTTTGCTCGCGACCTATGCCGAAAATGGCGCCTTCGCCGAAGGCGCCATTTTGGTAAAAATGGCCGATTTTCACCGAAAATGGCCGATTTTTACCGAATTTCGGCTAAATTTAGCTTAAATTCAACTAAATTAAGCTTAATTTAAGTGAATTAATGCTAAATTGTGCTAAATTAAGCCAAATATGGTCGAAATTCGGTCAAAATAGGCCATTTCCGACTTTAAACGCCATTTTTCGGCCATTTTGGCGGCCATCTCGTTTTCAAAATACCTCTACCTATACCCCCCCTGAGTTTCGACCCAAAAGTCGGCCATTTTACCCCTACCTATACCCCCCTGACGGCCGAGCTTGCACATCTCTATATGAGACCAAACGTTGAGACATATGAAATTTGTGTTATGCAAGCAGTGAAATTTAAATGAAAATGTCCAAGTACAGATTTAACTAAAAATCTTTGCAGACACAACTTAGCTGGAATATAAATTTACAAATATTAATAGCTGAATTTGAGAACACAAAAAAGTTTTTTGCGTTGAGTTCAATGCAGATGTGATTCTGTTTTCGCATAGATTTTAAGCTAAATCTGTACTTGGACAATTTCATATAAATCTCACGGCTTGCATAATGAGCAGCGGTGCAGAAGTGTGAAACCGAGTTTCACTATTCAAAACATTATAGGATTGGGATTATCCTGTGATTTGGTCTGGATGTCAATTATGTGTAGTAGGGATTGAGAGTTCAAAGATTTTATACTCCTCTGATGATGAGGAGTCTTGTTGTCTCATATGAACAGGATGCATTATTGCATTTATTGCACATCCTGTTCATGTTTATAAACAAATTGTTCCAGTACTTTCTATTACAGAATCATAACTTAAATAATTGAATGCAATGTTCAATACTTTTGTATTCCTTCTCTAACTGTCTGTATGTGTGTACACAATGTGTTAACTCTTTTATAATTTTTTAATTGTAATTCATTTCATATTTCAATAGATTTTTGTCTTCTCATTTCTAGCTTTTTGTCTAATATGATTCGGTATACTTTGCAAGTTTTCAATCCACTTGGTAAGTTTATTAATTGTATAAATCACATATGTATTAAACTATTTGTTAATTATTATTATTTTGAAGCATTCTTTGCCGTCGTATTGCTTACAACTGATGTCTTGGCATTTTGCGATGACCCGGATGTTATGCAGCCCTGCACTGGATGTCAATATAATGAAGTTATTTGCGACGGAAGAAAAAATGTGAACCTGACACAAATGTTTTCTAATCTGAGTAATTCACTGACTGATGAACAGAAACGGTTTAAAAGACTTGTTTTAAAGAATACGAATACAACTGATTTGGAAGCGTTTGACTTAAAGGGCATAACATTCGAGATCATAGACATAGATGGAGCCGGACTCAAATCATTCGATTTCACTGCTTTCAGAGATACATATAATTATACGAAGAAAGTGATCATGCTTAATTATGGACACTTAACCCAAGAATACACAATAGCATCGGTACTGCAGAAGTTTATCAACATAGAGCTATTTTATTATGACAATTTCGAATATATTGTGGACCAGGGAGTAAATGTTGGCCGCCCCTTATCACGATTAAGCAAAACATGGATTCGAATCAAATATTTCTGATATTAAGTAATAATCTTAAGAATAATCGGAAACATTTGAAATTCTTGGACATAATCGGCGATTCAGAGACAGAGATCAAATCGAAGACAACACTCGATATAACCTTCGATGGAATAAGACTAACCAATGTAAAATCAATACACCCGGATGCTTTTATGAAGACAACGGATTATACAAAATACTTGAACATATGGTCAAATTCAAGTGACACCGACACGTTTGAACTTATCCAGCAATTCGTTAATATCGATACAATTGTGATATATAATGACATTCAGACCATTCCGTCCAATGCTTTTGCATTTGTTCGACCTTCAGATAAGACCTTGAGCTTAACATTTTATTTTCCATTCACCGGAACTGAATTTGAAATGAAATCGCTTGAAGGCATACAAAGACCAACTGAACTCGTTTTCACTTTAAACCGTATGAAACACTTGAATGAGAGAGTATTTTCACCTTTTCTTAGAAGTCATGCAAAAAATACAATTCATTTGGACTATAAATCAATTGATTGTATGGATTGCAGAAACGTATGGCTCAAAAAGAACCCGGGTCTGTTGGACAGAGTGAAGCATTTTGACTGTGGTAATGGAAAGCCATTTAATGATACTGGTCATTTTGTTAACTGCTTTGTTACAATGAAATGATTTTATGGAAAAATAAAATCCTATATAAAGTAAACTTCGTTTTGAAATCATCGAAAATAGGATAACAATTATAGAAGAACTCAGAATCAAAAAACACTTATTTTATTCCTCGTCTGTTTTTCTATTATATTTCTGTCAAAAATAATTATAGAAATTATTATAATTTAATTAAATAACAATTATAACCATAAATACACTTATTTTTCTCAAAGAATACTCATTTAATGAAACTTATAATTAATACAAATATTTTATAAAACATTTTGTGATTTCGATAAAAATAAAATAATTGAAAAAAATACACAACACTATGATTAGCATAAAAGCAGATGAATATTCAAATGTTTATAAACTTATTTGTCCAGGAACCTTCTATTAAACAATCTTAAATTGAATACAGGATTCAGGAATCACCAATAGATCTAATGAATACTTGCTGGTAATAACGTTCGTGCTTGTTTTCACTGAATTCTCTTCCATATTCTGATGGCTTTATTTCGTGGACGCACTTCACCCCCGGATTCAGTGAAGTTCAATGCACTGGAAGTATTACCATAATTAGCTCCAGTATAAATAGTTTCACTCGTTTCTCGCGAGTTGATACTCAATACTTTATTCTTGAAACTTATTTCTCTACTTTTGCCACTACTTGCACTCCCAAATGAGCCACCGGCATCCATATTAATCCAAATGTTTCCAACTTTAATTAACCTAGGAGAATTATCCGACTGTTCCGTCTCGAAATCAGCTGAACCACCTCCTTCTGCCCTGAAGAATAAGCCAGCATAATCTGAACTAATGTCCTTCCATTCCAGTGTTGGCCAAATTGATTTCGGAACTGATTGACCCGGAAGCTGAACGTAGATGAATCCAATCGGTACAACAAGGTTATTTCCGAGTTTATTTATTGATTCTTTTGAACTGGCTTGAACTTCTTCCAAATGATTTATTGATTCATTGACACTGTGTTTGAAATTCATGAGATTTTCATGAAGACTAGTAACAGACCAAGTCTCCATTTTCTGGCATATGAAAGCACCATGCTTATTACATGGCTCATCAGTCCATAGACCCTTTGAAGGACTTTCTTCAATCATTTGAACGCATGCATTATCTTTGCTATTATTAGGCTTTCCTTTCGCCCAATTAGTGTAACCAATGTCTGTATTATCTGTCCATTTATACGATTCGCTATTATTACTATATTTCGCTCCAATCCATACGTTATTCACTATTTTATGTGTTTTGAAGACTTGGTTTGACACAAATTGCTGTTCAACTGATGAACGAATTGTAGCCAACTTTGAGCCCTTCTCTGCAGTATTGCACGCAATTTCCGCTTACGGTTCAGTGACTGACTTATCAAATACTTTGAAGCATTTTTCATCTTTATATTCATCCCAATCACCACAGGGGGAATTCGTTGTTTTGTTTGCATCTAAAGATTATTTTTTGAAATTTATAACGATATTTTAATTAATCAACCAAGATATACAGCAGAAATATACAAATATCTCTCAATTATATTATAAGAGAACATTGATTCAAACACTTTATGCATAATAACCTATAAGTTTCTTTAATATCTAAAAAATATCCTTCCAGTCGATATATCCAGATGCTTTTTTTCTATGCTAGCCTACAATTAAGCTTTTCAACAATTGCAGATCCAAAAATTTATTGCAATTATAATCTTCTCATATAATCCTTATGACTCGAGTTGAAACATACACTTTCTTCGGCTACTGTACTATGTTATAACAAATTCACTTCCTCTTCGAATACGGGCCCTACTAATACCCCCAATTTTCCAAGTAATGTTTCAAATTTAAATTATTGCGGTAAATAAATGATTATTTTTATAGGTATTTAGAAAATTATACATTGAACAGGTCTATTATGTACTAACTTTGGGGTGACCTATTTTACCTCGGTTCGCTGAGTTATTTAGCCTGTAATAAAGTACAAATCAAGTTGTCCCTAACAAAAATATCAAAAGGGAGACAAAGTGAGGCAAGTAGGGCAAGTTAGGCAAGAGGGGGAAAGTGAGGCAGTTCATTCAGTCCGGCCAAATGATTCAGAACCTTTCCTCCAGAAAGAAAACAAGCACGAACGTTATTACCAACGAGTATGCCATAGATCTAATGGTGATAATTTTGACCATTCGAAGATAATTTGGTCATTTGGTAATCAAAACTATAGTATTTACAATGAATTAGCTGTACTAACAATAACAGATATTGTTGAACAATTTCAAATTTTTGAAATTTATAAAAATTTAGAAATTTTGGAAAATTTTGAAAATTTTGAAAATTTTCGAAAATTTTGAAATTTTTGAAAATTTTCGAAAATTTTGAAATTTTTGAAAATTTTAATGATTTTGAAAATTTTAATGATTTTGGCAATTTTCAAAATTTTGAAAATGTTTACAACAATGGTGGACAGACAGAAAGACAGGTTCTCAGGAACATAAGCGAGTATACTCGCTAAAAATAAGCCAGCCTAGTCGGAACTAAGGTCCTCCTATTCTAGTGTTGGTCAAATTGATTTCCGAACATATTTAATTTGTTATGCGACCGAAAGTAAAGAATATCAGTCTGAATTATATAATCCAAATAAAATTAATTTTGTTAAGGATTTTATATTTTTCTAAGTTTATCATTATTTTCATAAAAATTTTCTTTTTCAAATATAGAAATGATAATAACTTGAAGGTTTACAGAATAATGTTCCAGTAATATGTCAGTTAAATTTCAGTCTTGTAAAGAATAAATAATATTTAGTTGAATCTCTTCCATATTCTGATGGCTTTATTTCGTGGTCGCACTTCACCCCCGGTTATCGTGAAGTTCAATGAAACTTCAATATTTCCAGAATGCGCGTTAGTAACTCCGGTAAAAATATTTTTACTCGTTTCTCCAGCTTTTAGATTCATCACTTTATCATCAGAAAAATCATAGGTTTTCCAACGTGTTCCTACATTGCTTAATCTAGGAGAATTATCAGACTGTTCTGTCTCAAAAGCAGCCGAACCGCCTCCTTCTGCCCGGAAGAATAAGCCAGCATAATCTAAACTAATGTCCTTCCATTCCAGGGTTGGCCAAATTGATTTCGGAACTGATTGAGCCGGAAGCTGAACGTAGATGAATCCAATTGGAACAGAGTGATTTTTGAGTTGATTAATTGATTCATTTACAATGTGTTTGAAATTAATAAGATTTTCCTGAAGACTTATAACAGACAAGGTTTGCATTTTCTGGCATATGAATGCACCATGCTTATTACATGGCTCATCAGTCCATTTACCCGTTGAAGAACCTTCTCCAATCATTTGAACGCATGCTTTATCTGTACTATTATTCGGCTTCCCTTTCGCCCAATTAGTGTAACCAATGTCTGTGTTGTCAATCCATTTATAGGATTTGATACTATATTTCGCTCCAAT
>JAQIWA010002248.1:0-14052 GCA_034693305.1 Eueremaeus valkanovi
AATCGTTTAACATTAGCTTGTATGGGACGAAAATAGTCACCTGATACTGTAATGTTGACGACTTACTTAGCAACGCATACACTGATTATATTCCTTAAAATTATTTTCATCATGCTGATTCGTGTTAGAATTTTAACTTAGCAGACTGCAAGATCAATGTAAATACAGATATTGTAGCATATTGTTCTACCTATTTATAAGGGAAAATGGTCTTGTATCTATTAAAATAAACGAGGTCAATTTATAACTGTGGACATTCGATGTTAATATCTTTTTGAATATCAAGCGATTATTCAATTTTTTGAACAGAATTCTGAACATAAAACACAATTCAATTTATAAATGAATGTTAAATAGAGTTTAATTAAGCGTTTCTTTGAAACTGTGAATAACTTTCCAGAATATGCTATAAAAGGCTAATAAAAATGAATTATTTTTATCGTTTGTTAAAATGTTTAGTTTATTCCTCACTTTTTCTACTTAAATATTGATTTAGTTTTTCATAAGAAAATGCTTTTCTTTATACTCAAACATAAGTTATTTAATATTTAATTGCATTCAATTCAAAGCCTTATTTCTATATGTTTTCTGAATTCCCTGCAAAACAACAGAACTATTCGTATCGACTGAACAAAACCGTTAACCGAACCGAAAGTTTTGATTCAAACAATTCAATCGAACATAAGATCTGCGAAAACAAAGCCAATACTAGTCCTCCGTCGACGACAACTGCAACACCAACTCGTCTGTCAGCCAACACAACAGCACAACAGTCTATTACAGCGAATAATAGGAAAGTGCTGACCAGTTTTAGTTCACAGAGCTGTGAAGACGAACAGGCAATGGATTGGACGCCAGAAATACCATTTGAAAACGTGAGTCACCTTTAGATGCATTAGAAAAAGAAAATTAAAAAGAGATTAGCTTTGGATTGAAGTCTAAGAAAGAAACTTGATAACTCACATTAGTATTGAATTTCAGTGAATAATCTATGAACAAAACAAGTTTGAACTTGGTAAAACATATTAACTTACACCGAATAGAACTGAGAAAATTGTGGGAATGTTCTTGAAATTTAAGTTTATTTGAGTTAAAATCGGAATAAATTAGGAAAATATTTGGTTTTTTCCCTATAATTTGTTTAGACTTCTTACCCAATGATAGGCATCCCTGGGGAAAATCATCATAACTTAATAGACTTTATCCAATTTACTGATCGTTTGCTTTTATCAAACATACATAAAATTCTATGCATTCTATTGGCGATTGAAAAACAATTCTCTCTATTCTTTCGATTCTTATATTTACTGTACTTTTAATGATAGAAGAGTTGATCGAAAATATCTTATTTCCAATCGAGTGCTGAATTTTTTCGTATCAGACCTGAATTTATTGATTAAGAATTTCTTTTTTTTATCTCTTTGTTTCAGTCGGTCTTTCGGGATATAATTGTATCTTAAGCTCAATTTATATCCATTAGTCTTTAAATATAAGAATTCTATGAATTGTTTCAATTGTTTTAATTTTTTTTTGGGATATTCTTAGAAATAAAATTCAGCTTTCCTTCAAATAAACAAAAATTATTTCGAAAATTCATAGAATTTTTTCATTTCGTTGAAAAAAATAAAATAATAATTGAATTTATTTTTTCAGCGCTTTTGAGATTCCGAACAAAATTGAAAATTCTTTAGCACTTCTTGAGAATAAATACACAGATCAGTTGAAATTGATCTCGATAAAACTAATATCATCAGGCTAATATCAACGAAATATAATTATATCCCTGCGCATATCAATCCTATTTTATTCAAAGAAATATTAGAAATATATCATAATCTCTGATATTATTAGAGAATATTCTGGAAAAGTATCAGAATTTTCAAAAGCCTTTTGAATATAACTAATCGAAAGATTAAATTATTTTACAGTTAAATGATTTACGCTATTCAGTAGACGACGATCCGTTTGAAGTGACCCCCAAAGTAGTGGAAAGTATCAAAAGTAGTTCCAAAGCCAGTGATAAGAAAGGCATATTACCTGACCCGGTATCAAGTTATGTGGAACAGGAAGACAGTGCCACAGCTACTGGACCATCGGAGGAGACCCTGGGCAGAAGAAACCTGACAATGAGTGAACAGGTGGACGACATGATAGACCAGTCGATCGAAATTGAATCCAATAAGAAAATGATTAAAGAAAACGTTCGTTGGTTTCCATTGACCTTCACTTCAAAGGATATGGAAATCAAAGTTAGTTTTTCTCATATTTTTCTGCAAAAAAAATAAATTGATTTTTGACTTATTTTTTCCCATATTTTATACGAGATATAAGTTTTTTTTCATCAAAAACTTTGTTGATATCTATAATACACTGATATATCATAATATGTTTTTTCCATATATTTCTTCCGACAGTTTCATAACATTAAAGATTTTGTATTCAAATCAAACATTCTATCAGTGTTTGTCATTTGGATCTTCATTGTCATTATACAGCTGGTGATATTGCCCCGGTATGTATTGCATTCTTTCCTATACAAAGCGCTTCTATATTATGAATAATAGATATTTTTAGTGAAAATTTTCAATATTTTCGAAAATCCAATAAATTTTTTATGAATAAAAATAATCTTCTTTTCGGAACAATTTGTATCTATTCAGCGATTTTTGGTTTTATATTATTTTACTTTTCATTCTTTTGATCAAAATTTATGCCAAATCAACAAAAAAGTAAAATTCAATTTTTTATGTTATGTTTTTAAAGTTAAAATTTAATTTTCACTCACATTCATCATTTTGGGAGTATATAGTTTTGGCTATCTATCATAAATCCCCTCCCGAGCAGATACTAAAGAGAAATGAATTTATATATTGAGAAGAATTTGCCAAAAAGTACCTAGATACTCAGTGCCTTTTATAAATCATTATCTGACATGGTAAACTTATATAAAAAGTAACTTTTATGTTTTTAGCTTTGACCTTATTATTTTTAATCATGACAATTAAATCAACTTGAGTTTATATCTCATGAAGTCATTATTTCATATAATTTTGAACTTGATATAATTCAAATAATAAGGAAAATTAAATTAATTCAAAATTTTACAAAAGAGATGCAGTTATACGATTATATTCTGTCTTGTTTTTGCATTATTTAATCTTTTAATGCACTATTTCCTGAATTTTTAACGACTAATAAAAGACAAAAATAATTAATTAATTTTGTTTTAGTCAACAAATTCATAAAAATGTTTTTACTTTTTATTATAATAATTAAAATTAAAACAAATGCTTTTAAATAATTCTATTATTTTTCATAAATTTATAAATAAATAAAATATTATTAAAATCAAAACAAAAGCAAATTTTAATCAAATTTAAGTGACTTTACATTACATACAGAAGTTATTACATAAAGTTAGACAACATTTATATTTATTCTCTACTTCTCTGTAATAACGTATTTAAATATTGAAAAGAAAGTGAAATAAGAAAACAAAATATAATAGCTTTTGGAAAATGACTTCAGAATAAAATTTCTGGTAATATATAATCTGGAATATCATTCGGATAAATGTGTTCACTCAGTCATAACTGAATATTTCATGAATTGCTTTCATGAATTTATTCAAGAATAAGCAAGCTGCTATAAGATAGGGAGATTTGGGGCTGGGTGAAATAACTGGATGGAACATTGATATCTAAGTACCATGATCACTTAATTAGTGCTGATATTCCATTAGAGGAATCCCATTTACCAATTAACAGGTACAAATGGGTCAAATTGCTTGGTAATAATTTTGTAGGAATTTCACTGAAATATGAATTAAGTTGCACTGAATTCTGCATCTGTTCCTGCAGTATGACCTTGCTCAAATATGATTACCTGAAAAATAATCTAAAGCTGAGCTACTTTTCTAAAGACATCTCTTATTCATAACATTTGTTATTTTTTTCATAAGAAAAATGGAAAACATATATAAATTAATGAGAATATTCTGATTAGTTTTCTTTATTCATAAGAATGTAAAGAATATTCTGTAAAACTATTTTTTTATGGATATTATATGTATTCCTGAATATTCTTTACAAAAAAATTATTATTATTTGACTAAAAAGTATTCTGAATCTAATATTTTCAAAGAATATATATTTAATCCGAAACGAGATTTGAATAAATGAATAAATTATTTGCAAAAAAAAACAAGAAATAAATTCTTGTTTTATATTCCATTCAATTGTTTTATATTTTCGCTCTTTTTTTCTGATATACAGTTCAAACGTAATGCTGATTGCATTCACGACTGGAAGTGCATTACTCCTATTGAGTTTGATAATAACAATGTCATCTCAATACCAAAATAGTCCCGATTTAGTCAAAAGAATATCACTTTTATTAGAAGAGAGTCGAACTGTTCGGCACTGTCTGTGCCTAACAATCATCGCAATCATATTCATCGCTTCACTTTCAACAATGGTTTGCATTCAATCTGTTCTACAGTTTAACTAATTTTTAATATAATTTTCATATAAAATGCACCTTAGCTTAAATCCTAACAAAAATAAGCTAGTTCTTTAAGCAAGCTGATAAATTGTACGATAGAATGTTTACTTTCTAGCCTACATCCTTTATTTTATTTTTAATTCTAGCTAGACTAAATTTTAAGCTTGATAAAACAAGTTTAAACAAGATGATCTGGACACTTTTGAATATTCTAATTAAGAATCGCATCAAATAATGTCTATTCAAATGTTCCTAGTTCATCTGCGATCGCACAACATATCTAATCGGCACAAACATGACAGGCCCTCCATCGCCCGACAGCTACGAGTGCTACTATCCTCAGGTATTCAACGCTTAACTTATAATAGTATTTCATTTTAAAGTGAATGTCAATAAAAATGAATTTCATATTCAATAAGACATAAATATATTTATTCTTAAAGCCAAACACAATAACTATACGAATAGAGTGAAAAGTTTAATAAAAATATAAATACAAACAAAAAAAGAGATTATTCTTATATACGTTTAAAAATAGAAATGAATTTATTTCTCAATTCTTTACTAATACTTTAGTTTCTTTGGAAAAAAATTTTTTTCTATATATTTATATTGAGGACAATGTTTAGTATCAGTCGTGACCCGATGTTACGTTATATCTACCTTTTGAATGCGTCTGTGACTATACAACAATAAAAAATGTTTTGCAGAGATGACTATATCAGACAAAATATTACTGAAAAATGACTAAAATAGTCATCTCTGCAACCCGTACAGTCACAGACATTCAAAATGTAGATATAACGTGACATCAGGTCACGACAGATACATTTATATTGAAGACAATGTTTAGTATTATTATTATTAATATATTTGTATTTCTATTCAATTCTATAGTATTTCGTGTTCTGTTGGATCCTAACAATGATAGCTTCGGCAGCATTTCTAAAGCTGTCATATTTGCTCAAGTTCATTATATTGTCTGCTATGGCAACCATTTATCTAATTCTCGTTGAATTTGTCTTCAATAATGTCTTCTCTAGAAGTCAGAGCTGCGGAATGTCCATGCAATACGACGGGTCAGTTATTTGTCTATCCATATAATTGCTAACAAAATATACAATACATTGAAGAATGCAATGAAAATAAATTAACTGAGAATTAGCTGAGAAATTGGCTCTCATGAAAAATATTCAGAGTAGCTAGGTAGAATTTTCAAGGCTTAATTTTCATATATTACAGGTATAATATCTTTTATTCCAATTCTAATGTCGAATATTTTTTATTTGAATTTCAAATATCAAAGAATTATTATTTTTTTATTATTTTAGTTCATTTGATATTATAATTAGTTTTGAGCCTAAACTACACTCAATTAAATTGGAGTAAACACTGAGTCTATTGTGTGCTAATTAGTCGATGCAAATACAGCCAAAGGGATCTTGCTCAATCTATTGCAGCAATTCTTTTGTCTTTATAAGCATATTGTCTTAATTATTACACAATAGGATCCGGATTACACCAATTCGTTTAATTTGCCTCAAAATATAATTATTAGATTTTCCTTTCGATGAATAACACTAACAAAGGCTCAGATTTTTAGATATAATTATATTTTGATTTTATTTCTAATCAATTCAACTGAATATTAAACGAAAAAACAAATTATGAATAAGATTATGAAAAATGGTTTGTAATTAAAAATGACATTCATTTATGAAAAACACACGAAATGTGTATTCATTTGCACATTATATGAGACGAAAGTATTTGAATATTAAATGTTTAACAGAATATGAATGAAAATTAAAAGAGATTTTAATTACACATTCACTCAGTTTTATAAATAATGCAGAAAATTATGAAAAATTATTAGCAATTATTTGCATTTAATTATCTGTAATTAATTATTTCATCCTGGCTCATTCATAATTGCTTATCAATTATCTACTTCACTAAAATCACATATATAACCAAGCTGGAATATAGCCAGATGCTTAAAATCGATTATATCATAAAAGACAAAATTGGATCGGGTCAGTTCATTGCCTTTTCTCAATTTATGCATAGCTCAAATACTAAATTCATTAGTTATTCAAAAAATTTTAAATTAATTCAAACGAAATATTAGTGAAATATTTTCTTATAATATAATTATTTTATTATTCTTTAGGCATAAAAAATAATATTCTGTACAGAATATAGAAAGAATTATAGCCAGTATAAAAAGTGAATAGATGCAATTAACTATAATATAGTAAAGTACTGTATATTGAGGCCAATTAAATGTCTTTTGCTATGAATTGCCATTAAATTTATTTTTCCATTCATTGGCGTTCAGAGCATAACAAACGAGAATATTCTTAACATAAAAGTTAATTAATAATTGAAACAGAATTATAGAATATATGCTCGGATTCACTGAACTTACAGTACGTGTGCTCTCTATACGTGTTAATCGCAATAAACTATGTCTGCAATTGACTACCGATTAATTCAGAGGATTAGACTAATAGACATGATTTTGATTTTTATTTGAAATCTTAAGCCTAAATAATAATAAACTACAAAATCAGAGGTGGGCAGGGGTGGACCCCAGGGTCGAATAAATTGCGCAATTTTGCCGATATCGACGTCATTGTTATAATCTCCGAGGAATTAGCCTTCCGCCAAAATGCTAGGGGGCTTTATACACTAGTCCCCCCTATGCCCACCACTGCTACAACATCGCTGGCCTTTTATATACTGTTATATATTTCAGTTAAAGTTCTGTATATTAGTGTTGAGTAATAAAAGAGAAGAAAAAAATATATATTAACACAAAAACAAGTTTTATTATATATATTATACCCTCTTATATAAGATTAAATAGATATCGAAAATATATGACACGTTTCACGAATAGTATATAAAATCCAATCGATATCTCATTCTATCTCAAGTGAAAGCTTGTTCAAAACAAGATGGTTACACCAGGGACCTACAAAATAAGGACTACAATTAAACCATCAAGTTTTAAATCGATTGCCAAAACTATTACTAACTTTTGATTAAAGCTTTAAATTAGACTTAATTTTAAGAAAAACGAATCCTTTCTTGAAATTCATGTTTTCTTTAAACACATGAATAGAAATGTTTGTATGACGTGGGTAGTATAGTACAGTTATTCATTATATTCAAGCACAAACTTACCTTTGAATTTAATGAATAATAAAATCTATTTTTGTATATCCTTTATAGTCCTAGTATCTATAGTGATAAAAGTGTACAGGTATCATTTGTGTTCAAGCTCAATTCTGTTTAAAAATCAGAACTTTCGTAATATAATTCAGATTAAAGTGAATCAAAAGCAATAAAATTCATAAAAAATCAATAAAAAAAATTTGAATAAAAAATACTTTTTATATAAAATTTTCATAAAATTCTAAGAAAAGTCTTATTTTTTATATTTAATTAATTCACAAAAAAAAATATTCGACATTTGACTTAAAAATTTCGAAATACTTGAGATTAACTTTTAAAACACTTTTAATAACAAAACAAAAATAACAAACAATTCTTATTAGCAAAGCTTAAAAAACGTTCCGCCTTCCCGTGTATATGAGCCTGGTGTCATCATAACAAACAGGGTGGGAGTTAACACATCAACTCAATAATAAGCAGGTTAACTTTCGAACACAGTACAAGTATGCTGTTTCAAATTAAAAGTTCCAAGTTCAAACAGTGTCTTTTTCAACACAACAATGTCATCTTTGAACTGGGTTTGAAAGTAAACTTGCTAACTATTGAGAAGATGTGTTAACTCCCCCTTTGTTTGTTATGATGGCACCAGACTCATATGCACGGATAGGCACGGAACTGCTTTCCAGACTCTGCTTATTATTCTTAAAATTTTTATTAAAAATATAATAAAAATTTCAGAATATTTTTCCATTAATTTCAGCAATCATTGTGTGAAACTGAAAATCAAAGTATTCGTATTAATCATTTTATACCTGTTTGTAGTCATATATCACTGTCGACTCGTAAGTATAAAAAATTTTTTCAAAAATCAATAAATAATAAAATAAAACTAATATTTGTTTTTCATATATTTATATAACTTATTATTATTTATAATATTCTGTTTGAAAAAGGCTTTCGAAAGCATAAGAATAATCAAGAATTGAATGACAAATAAATCAAATAATAAATAAATTCAAAAATTCTTTGAAATTCTTTACACAATTCTATTGCAAATATATTTATCATATAATAAATCTATAAATAAATTCAGCACAGGATCATTTATATCAATAAACCATATATTAATTCATGGTTGGATCAATTCTTGATCATATTCTGGTGCAGTTGTAATGCAAATCAAGCGAATATAATATATTCTGTGCCATATTATCAGTGTTTAGTTCAATACAATAGACAAGACCTTTGTCTTCATATCTCATATACATTGTTATTATTCCGAAATTTTACGCATAATTTACAGATCGAAAGGACGTCAAGACTTGACTTCCTTTGGAAACTACAGGCGCAGAAAGAGCTGCAGGACATGAGGGAATTGCGCCATTACAACACCCAGTTACTAAAGAATATTCTTCCGGATCACGTGGCCTCGTATTTCCTGACTCACGACAGAAACTCAGAGGTGAGAGACAGACAAACGGCTAGAAAAGCAAAAATACAAAATCCAAACGATTTTCAAACCAGTTGTTCCGTAAGTATTGTTATGTAAATATTTTTACGTATCATCTAGAACAATTTAGTCAATATTGCAACATGATCCAATCGGTATGCTGGATGCTTTCCCATATGAAATGTATTTTTCAAAAGAATATTTTTGTCTCATTTTTTGCACTATTCGTATCCAAACAAAACTTCATTATTCTTACCATTAGTTTACTGAATATTTTCCTTTATTTAAAATATAATAGAAGTATAAGACCAGTGATAATGCCTTCCCATTTGAATGAATGCTTGCACACAAAGCTGGCTTATATATGTGCAAGGAAGCGTATGACCAAGAACAAATATTTGATTGAACCTGATATAAGAAATTTCGGATAAAAAGCTTAGTTTTGTAAAAAAAATATTTATGAAAATTAAATCCTATATTTCAATTCAATAAACTCATCTGTGTCCAAATGATTTGAGAAATACCTTGTCTGAAATTACAGACAATTCAAGTACAAAAATCATTGCCATTATATAAGTCTGTATTTTCATGTCTGGTCTGAAGTAATAATAGTTTTCATATTAACGGCTAGTTTTTTGAATCAATATTTGCACTGAAACTGTGATTTGTCTGAGCACTGGATCACTCAATCAATCTCTACATCCATAGGAACTGTACGCTCAATCATACAGTACATGTGCTGTTCTGTTCGCATCGATACCAAACTTCGCTAATTTCTATTCAGAAGACGTCAATAACGGCGTCGAATGTATTAGACTTCTCAATGAGATTATATTTGATTTCGATCAGGTATGGTATGTGGGTCTGTGACCTATCATATGGCACACGTATTCAAGCCATTTGTTATATTAATATAATATTTATTATCTTTACAATTGATCAGCTTCTGGATGACGACCGGTTCCGGTGTATAGAGAAAATAAAGACAATTAGCAGCACATATATGGCCGCCTCTGGTCTTAATCCTAGAGATCAGGTATTTATCAAAAAAAAATAATTAATTAAACAAATCATTAAATATTAAATAAAAATATAAAAAAAATATTTCAGACTTTTTCTGATGGTTTACGCAAAAAAAATATATCGATTTCTTCCTTAGTATTAAACCCAGACATTAGCTTGCTCATTATTTTTCAGCCTTTTTAGTATTTGTTCATTAAATGCTTCAGAAATTTCTTAAAAATAAAGTTTTATTTTTGTAAACAATTTTTTTCCTTAACTTTTAAAATGTTTTAACTCAAGTGTTTCGCTGTATTAAAGACATATACATTAGTTGTTTGCTCTTTGTGTCCATACGTGATATATCTCATCCGGGCATAAAAATGATACGTTTTAGCACTAATGCCTTGACATCCGTTTGATTGAAAAGAGAGAAGAATTTTATGTTTTCCGTCATATTATGTGATGCGAGCATATGGTCAGTCAATGGCTGAGAAAAATGACGAATCCTTTTATACTTGAATTTATAGACTCCTATCGATTGATGCGATTCTATTCAGTCGACTCTTTTGACAGAATATTATTGCTTTCATATTCGGATAAGTTGTATAAATATTTTTATCGTAGCCTTCGATTGCATTCACTATTATATTACTTTCGCTCATATTTTGATTGCAGTCAATAAATAGTATTTTTCTTTTGATAATTATTTTTTGTATCTCTTCTAACAACGAGTGCTATAAAAGTGAAGATAAGCTAAAGTGAGAGAAGAATATGTAATCAAATGACCAGAGCTAAAATGTCAAGCCATTCTCTAGATAAAACCAAAAACGCAAACAAGCTAGTTCAAATCAAATTAGAATTCATACTAAATAAATTCATTAAGTAGCATGGTTATATTCAAATTGGAATAATTCTTGAATATAAACAAGATCAAATTTAATTTATCAAATGGTGAGGGTCAGAGTTCAAACTTCAAACCATTGCAATATTTCTGATTAAATATCGGAGAAAATTGAAATTCAGTCAATAGAAGTCAAGTCTTAACTTAATTATTGCTTTGATATAAAGTTCTGATAAGTAGGGACGATCAAGGGGTACAAACAAAGTATCCACACGAAGTAACCACCAGCAGCCTTTTTTCGATGAGTTTTCGACCCACCTTGGTTAACGAAATATTAGCCCAAGTCCTATGAGTTTGCATCCATTGCCTTTATTTTTTGGTAAACAAATTCAAAATACCCCCTTATTAGAGCTTGGTCATCTCCACTAATAAGTAAAAAGACTGAATATCTTATAAACTAATAATAAACTTAATAAATGCCATCAAAATTCAATGCCATTCCTCTCAATCTATTGTCTAACCAAAGCTTGCGTTCGTTAGAGCGAACTCACAGTTAAGGCAAAGAACGCAAAAAAAAATTCGTATTAAATATAGATTTTTTTCTATTCTCTGATTGAACTCATTTGACATTTAAGGGCAAAACAGTTGGATATCTGGTGAGCGCTGTCGCAGACTTTGCACTGTCTATGAGGGATGCCTTAGAAGATGTGAATAAGCATTCGTTCAATAATTTTAAACTAAGAATCGGTTAGAAAATTGTTTTCCCAATAGTTTTACTGCCAATCGATTGAACACATATTCATACAAATAATCTCTTCTGTGTAGGTATAACACACGGACCAGTAGTCGGCGGTGTTATCGGTGCCAAAAAGCCTGTCTATGATATTTGGGGCAATACTGTAAGTCTGGGTCAATTATTTTATTACTTATTTAGTGCTTATTCTTAATTATGTCCTAAAAAATAATTATCAAGTACAGATTTCACTTTTTCCAATAATCTGGGTTAATTTTATCATTAATTGAGCTCTGATTCATTGATAAACAGGTGAACGAAGCGTCGAGAATGGATTCGACGGGAATTATAGATCACATTCAAGTGTGTAATCAATCGATTATTTCTATACAAAAAAATAGTCAATAACTATGTTATCCACAAAACAGGTGCCAAAAGCGTCGGCACAAGTGCTTGAAGACGAAGGCTTTCGCGTCCAATACAGGGGTTACGTACCGGTGAAAGGAAAGGGCGAAATGGAAACGTATTATGTGATCGGAAAGAAGATCGAAAGATCCAAATCCTTCGGTCGTTCCCAATACGCGCACAAACACTCTATGACTGCAGTCTTGAGCGCAATGGTTAACAACAGGAAGAAGCAGACACTGGGCTCGAGTCTAAGTGTTCCTGGACATGTCCCGGGACAGAAGGCAGGGCCCAGACTTGGACCTGGGATACAATCGCTTAGCTTTAATTTCCGGAAGACTAGAAGTCCGCACCGTCTGAATAGAATGCAATCGGAAATGTCGAGCACAAGCACTGGTAGGACTAAACGGAACTTTAGGTTCGAGGAAAGGCGTATGACTGAGACGGGCGCCGGCAGTCATTCCTTTCCGGATATGATCGGCAGAGGATCGCTGAAGGAGAGGAAGGATAAGGAGAAAGAACAGACAGTTATTGTCTGTTAATAAGTAATAAATTAATAATAAGTTTCGATAAAAATAAAAATAAATACAAATTATATTCAAATAAAAAGTTTAAACAATTTTATAGTTTTAATGAATTGGTTTTTATTTGTAAAAAATGTTATAAAATAAGTCAAAACATTAGATATGTATTAATTGTGGATAAATATTGTCGAAGAAATCGATTAGTCATAAAAGTATATTAAGGGCGCACTAGTGCTGCAAACATATTCATTATGGGGTACATGTACGGGTGTACTTCTAAATGTACCAGGGCTGCATTCATAAACAGTCCTCCTAACATACGCCTGTGATTGGCTCTAAGCCAGGGGTATAGCAATTTAAACAAATCTAGATTAGTTATAAAATTAGATGGCTTCATAGTGTCCTGGTTTAATGAATTGGTTGAGTGTAAAGACACTGAATTTGTCTGAAAACCTAGATAGAAATAGAGATAAATTTCAATTTATCGAATGGTGAAGGTCAAAGTTCAAACTTCAATTCATTGCAGTATTTCTGATTAAATATCGGAAGAAATTGAAATTTAATTAATAAAAGACAAGTTTTAACTTAATTATTGCTTTGATATAAAGTACTGATAAGAAGGGATGACCATGGGGTCAAGGGTCAATTGATCAATTTATTCCGAAGTCTTTCTTCACAATACTTTACGTTATCATCACTAATGAGAATAAATAGCTTTTAAAGTATAGTATCATTTATTTTAATAAAAATATTTATTTCTTATTCTAAGAAAATATAACTAAAATTTATGGCTGATATATGGCTGGCAGACACCAAAATGTTCTGCCAATCGGTTCTGCGAAACACATTTCTTTCCATCGACTCTTTTGATCAACTCTTTAACGTTCTTTTTTGTCATTTTTATGGATATTCTTCCGGAACCGCTCTTCCTATTCAAAGGCATATTCTTCTCAACTCTTGTTATTGTGTCATAGATTGTCGATTTTGAGACATTCATTCGTTTAAAGTGATTCACAGTATACTGTTTCCCAAATTCTCTATTTTTCTTGTAAAACTGTCCAATCATTAATCTAATCTGCTCTTTATTCAACTGATCCATAGCTTAAGAGTACAATTATTAACAAATTATTTGTTTAAAAACTGATAATCAGATAATCGAACGTCAAGACAAGTCTTCGCACATTGTTGTACGCGCGCGCGTTCCTGAGTAACCCAGCTTTAAACCCATTCCGAAATTTTAGTTATATCGACTTATATACATCGATTCCTACTAAATCAAGCATGCTGATTTCGAATATAATGTTCAAAATATCGTATCGTTTGAAATTTAGAAATTTGATTACTAAAAGTCATTAAAATAGGCTAATTTCGAAGAAATAATTGTATGGTTCAATGTTATCATTGGGCATAC
>JAQIWA010002249.1:0-14050 GCA_034693305.1 Eueremaeus valkanovi
TTTTCATTGAATTATATCACCTGGTTTAGGTTCCAGATCAATTTTAGTGTGGCGCCCTTTTTGCAACCGCCTGTATTTGAATATTTTATTATATAATTAATACAAATATACTTAAGATTATTTAATTGCTTGACTCATATCTATCATTATAATCTATACTTTATGTAGGAAGCTAGGTGTATTTATAGTCAAAGCACCCGGAGTCTTTTAAAAGTGGCAAACAGATCCAATGTACTTTAATGATTGTGATTTACACTTCATGAGGACATTATCCTATTCTGAAAATTAAGATAAAGTCAATTAAGATTTTAGTTATCATAAAATTTTGTTTATATTGATCTGATTTGTATTTGTGTTGATTATAATGATTAAAATTTTAATAAAATTTTCTCTCATTTTTAAAAATAATTATTTATTAAAAAAATTATTTTATTCATCCATTATTCGACTAATACATAAACAAAAGAAAAACTAATTCAAAGCTAATAAATCAAAATAAAAACTTTTCTGTTAACACAATTCGAGTCAAAAAAAAACTTTTTTTTAAAGTTTAATATAATTCTAATTTATATTATTTTCTGTTCTTTATTATTATTATTTAAGTCTTATTTCAATACTCTTTCATTTGTTTTCTACTAGAATTCAGAACTTGTTATAAAATTTTTAAATTAAAATATATTTTGTTTTACTATTTTATAATTGAATACTGAATACAAATATTGTATAATTAGATATTGTTTTTGTTCTTTAAGAGTAGTTTTGCATTCATTTTAAACTAAGTTTTTGTTAATTTTATGAAAAGGAATATTAAAGTAAATGATGTGCAAGGGTGTATTGGCAAAATATCGTCTGATTTATAGGTCGATGTACCCTGAGGACTTCAACTTAAAATAAATTAGCCGGAAGCTTCATTATCAATCAAGTTTAACCAAAATCAGGTATATTTATAGCAAATTCGGTTAAATGCGTTCAAATGTTGTCTAATTCATGCAATCTTTATGTTTTCGCATAATATTGTATATTATTTTACACCTATTTGTGCTACTAAGCCAAAAGTAGCCCACTTGACATAACCGAGCTTGCACAGCTCAAATCTTATAGTAAACTAAAACTTAATGCAATTCTTTATGACTCTTCTTATAACATAAATCTTCTGATATATTGTTATTTATTTATTGATATTTAAAACAAAGCAAACCAAAGGAATTGGCATAAAAATATCAGTAGAGCTCAAAACAATTATTTTCAGAAACAATATTCAGAAACAATTTTCTTATTTTTTTAAGGAAATATTTATTTTTGGAAAAAATTACTTAAATTCAAAACAATATTTGTATTTATTGTCAAAACTTAACTACCAATTAAAATACTAATGCTTTACAAAAAAAATCCATATTTTAAGGACTGAAACAATTTTTTACAAAACAAATAAAAAATATTGATTGCTTTGAAAAGAAGTATTCATTTAATGATAGCATAAATTGAGCCAAACTTAATAATATAGACTAATATCTGTAAAATTCGTGCTCTTCTTACGACTCAATTAGTAAATGTTTGACACTTTTTAACTACTTTTTTGAAAGCCATTAAAAGCATAAATCATTGAATGCTTTTGAGTGAAGAATCGATTTATAACTGTTTGACAATTATTTTTAAGCTCTTTAAGAATTTTTTCAATAGTCTGAATTCAAGTTTAAATCAATTAAATATTTTGAAGTCTTATTAAAATTTCTATTTAAGCATTCAATCAATTGTTCATTTAATTCATACGATATGAATGGGAAACGAGAACCTAATAACTACCTCTAAAGTAGAAATAGGTAATAGGTGTATAAGGGATTACCCCCTGGGAATTTGGCTGAGGCTGGCCCCCTCTGTGTGTCGAAAACTCGAAAAAGAGGCATTTTTTAGTGAAAAAATTGATTAATTGTACCCCTTTTGGTCAAATTTTTGACTGACCCCCTCATTGCCTATCTCTGCTCTAAAGTACTTGATTTTGGAATGCTTTGTTTTATATACCTGATATAAATGTACGCAAGAACAGAACTATTTACAAGAATTGGTATGGGTAGAAATGAATATAAACAAAATTCATAATCAACCTAGTTTATTCAAAGTTTTTGATATAGTTTTTAAAATAAAGTTTTATAAATAATTGTTTGGTGAGAATTGATGTCATTTATGATATGCATATTAACACTTACAGGTTAATTATGAACTTTGTCAATTTTCATAGATCAGATAAGTATGCACTATAAAAGTCTGAACTATAAAAATTCACAAATTTCATAATTAAAAGTCTAAAAATTCAGGTAATATTCTTAACTCCAATTATATACTTTGTGTCAAATTTCAGTCAAACAGAGTTCACATTCAAAATCAGTTTCGTTTGCATTTAATGGTTATTTTCTTCGATAATATTCAGTCAATTGTACATAATTTTCGTCACTATTTCTATAATTTATATATAATTTATTTCATTTGCTTATAATCATAAAAATCTTTACGCAATTAATACAAACTCGATCGACCAAGTTCAAAATCATTGTGCAGGAACTTTTGCAGACAGTCTGAACTGATCACTTGGTAGCCACACTGCAGGACAGGTACACAGTTTTCAATGGCTGTTAATCCATATTTAAGGACAAAACTTTGTGTGCACATGAGGAATGACATGGAGCAGGACATGGATCTGAAGAATCCAATGCACTTTATCAGATCAAATAACTTCTTATTGAAATGTCCCCAAAGGTTAAGACTTTCTTTGAAATTATATACAAATAAACTGTTTATAAGAAATATAATTAATATTTAAATAGTTATCGAATTCGTACCGGGAAAAAAGGGGTATTAAGAGAAAAAAAGAGGAGGAGCTTACTGTGCTAATGCACTTCATTAAAACGCGCGCGGGGTTTAAAAACTATAACTCTTTTCTCAATACGCTGTATTGAATATGAATGTGATGGGCGAGTCATGTGCCATAGGGTTGGGTTATTTT
The DNA here is from genome assembly GCA_034693305.1 of Eueremaeus valkanovi. Lineage (NCBI taxonomy): Eukaryota > Metazoa > Arthropoda > Arachnida > Sarcoptiformes > Eremaeidae > Eueremaeus > Eueremaeus valkanovi. The sequence continues at coordinate 2,999 of JAQIWA010002249.1, forward strand.
AACCATTACCCTGGCACATTACGCTACTAAACATTAATTAATCATTGAATACCTAAATAGTGAGAACTTCAACTCATTTTTATGCGACAGTTCATTCAAAGCACTACAAAACCATTGCTTTGGTTCAGTTCTCCTATCTTTCTGATGGTCTGCTTTCGCAATGATATCTTTGCTGAACATTAGTTGTATTTTATAGTCATCTATGAAGTCCACAGAAATGGGTAGGACCTGAACGGAACCGTCAGATCGCGTACAAACCGTTTCATTCCTACTATTCGTATCGGAATTATTATCATTCGGTTCAGACGTAACACTTGGAGTCCATATCAAACATATGAATAAAAATACTGAAAATTATTATAAAAATGTGTAAAAATGTAAATAAAAAACAATAATTAACTTACCGTTCATTTTGTAAGGAAATCCTTAGTCTATAGACAAACTGATAGACAGCATATGGGATATGATTTCATTAAATCCTAATTATTATAGATATCTATCGATTATATTATAATCGGAAACAATTTATTCTTAATTTCAGTAATAAATACAAAATATTTCGAACAAATTATTGAATAAAAACAATTTTTAATTAAGTTTTAAAACATTAAACAAATAGTTCGTAAAAAGGCTCCAGTCGTTGGACCAATCGGGCAAAGAGTGACCTGAAGTGGCGATTCGACGCAATATTAATTTTTATTTAAAAAGCCAGCTCACTTTACTAAGTACTTCAAACTGACCAAGATTGCCGTCTACCTGCATGAGCCTTAATTCTTTTCATAGGTGCTGAATTGGCCGGCTCAACAATTTCAACTGTACGGGTAGTTATTTGAATGTTGTTTATTGTGATATTTTGCTGATAATTAATATTTTTAATCGAAATATATAAATAAAATTCGACTAAATATATGATCAGGTTTTCCGATACCAGTGCTATGGAAAATCCGAACCAAAGGCCAAAAACAGATGCGAATAAAGAGAGGAATTCAATGAAAAGTAATTTTGGTTGAGATATGTATTGAGTGGTCGGATGTCCTGGGAATTCAATATTAAATGATTTGAAATTGTCTGAGTCATTTGTTCTTGGCTCAATTGAATCGGAATGTAAAATATCTTAGTAGTCTTGAACACAATCCGGAACTTGGTCACACATTGAGACACACTCCCTGCTTAAATTCTTATCCATGTCATAATAAGTGTCTTGATCGAATTTCAGGGTTGAAAGCATTTGCCGCCCGCTTTGCCTGTCGTATATCAAGAAAGGGGCGGCAAATGTGTTGGTTTGCTTCAAAAATGTCTCTCTCTTGCTCTGCACTATACAGTCATACCTCGACTGATAGCCATTTGTCTCGTAATCAAAACATGACGTCTCGTAAGGTTTGGGCAGTAATTGTCGAACAGTTTTCCTAAACGTGAAAAATATTAGCTTAAACTTGAAATTGATTACTTCCAAACCATTTTGTTCTGGGTCATGTAATGTTTGCTTGCGCGAATGTATATGTATGAAAGCACTCGTGTCACTCAACGCTTGTGTAAAATTCAACATATGTTCAGGCCATCAGTTCTTGCATTCACCTCATAGTCTATTCGATACCTATCATCGGTTTCGCCATTTAGTTGAGAAAATAATGTCAGACATAGGTAACCGAGAGATAGGGAGACACGTATGGGTGCTATTTGGTCAGACCAGGCTGAGATATTGTTACTTTTATGCTTCAATTGGTCAGTAATAGCAGTCTTGCATTTATTTCTCAATAACTGTTCGGGTGATTTCAATACTTTGAACTGTTCACTAACAGTCATATTATTTAAGACATCTAAATAAGTGTCCGGGTCCAATGAATTAAATCTCTTTAATATCTCTTCTTTGATAAAGTACTCTTTGTAGGCACAGATAGAAATGGCCGGCAATGACACAAACGGCTCGCTTTCAAATTTGACAATAGTTGTGGTTTCATACGAGCTGTATAACCAACATATGTCAATCATATGATAAATGCAGCCCAGGGTACATATGGTCACTAAAATTCGCCAGAAATGGCGCTTCACTGCGCCTCTGAGGCCCGGTATATATTGATCGATGAATTCCATTGTAATTATAATGTATTTTTCGCTAAACCAATAAAATTAACTCTTTTTTTGATAAACTACTTTAAGCACAAATAAAAGCATCAAAACATTCTGTTGCGAGCAATAAATTACAAAGTTTTTTGAAAATTATAATTTATAAACAAAACTTTGAAACTTTAAATTTGAGCCCCTATTGCAAGAATGTTCTCGACTACTGATATCGTGTTTCACTGGATTCACTCCTCAGTGAAAGGCAATCAATGATTGCGAGCATTCGGTTCATTCTGTTTGTTCAATGTCTGACGAAGAGAACAGTAGAGCAATTGATTTGCTCTATAATATTGATAGTTCTCGAAAACATGTTCACTTCGATACCGAGGTTCTCGGTGAATTTTTTAAGTTGTGAAATAATATCAATACGTTCTTGTTCAATTCAAATCAAAACATTAGTTTTGATTTCTTATAGCTCATCTCAGACTCTGTTTCTTCAGTAAAGTTGGCATAATTTTCAAATGATATGAATCCACAGATTGGGTATGCATTGCATTGCAATTCATGTTTCTATGCTTTTCGATAAAAAAATACAAATAATCATATTTAATGACAAAGCATTTAATTGTACCCGACTACTACTACTACTACTACTACTACTACTATAATTAATAGAAATATTTTATACTCACTGTCAGTATTATGCTATTTAGTGCTAATTAATGTGTATTCAATCGAATAGAGCAAACATTTGCTATTATTTATTGGGATAACCAGTGATTAACAAAAAAAATATCAATACAAGAGCTACATCTTTTTGAATGATGAGGGTTAACTTTTTATATTGATATCAAAAAAATATTTGCGGCTGCATATCGATACTTGATTTTGGGCTTAAAGCTACCTGGCTACTTCTTTATACATATAAATATTGTAGGGATCATAAGAATGAGACAGGTACTTTTGGTAGTCAAGAACATTCATTGAGCATAACGTTAAAAATATAATTTAGAAAATACATGGATAACAATGTGTGCACACAAACAGTGGTTCAGAACGGACTACTACTATATATTGGTTTTCAATAAGTTTTATAGATTAATAGGAAAGTTATGAATATTCTAGAAGTTATGCATAAACTGATTCATCAATTATAACAAACATTAACAGGAAATATGATTTCAAACATTTTATGACTAATAGATTCTTATGATTCCTATAATATGAAGCTTTACGTTTGAATCCTATGCAAGCTATAGCACCGTATAAGTCACCTCTGGCCAAGTTTCTCAATTCACAGTCTCTGCTTGTTTTGAAAGTCTGTATGCGTGAACTATAAGTATGTTTGACCCAGGGTCAAAGTTGAAAAAATCAGCTTTACTTCAGTCAAGCAGAGCCAAAGTTAAACATAGATTCTCATTCTCGTAGTTACCGAAAAATCAATTGACCAACTTTAAATTTGGTGCAACAAATACTGCAAATATTTGAATCAAGGTATGAATGTCATAGTCAATTGTAACCAGGTATAGATTTGCCATTTGTTTCAGTTTATAAGTTGAATTTTAAACTTCAGACTGAATTTCAAAGCAAACGAAAACAAAATAAAATTTTCCACTGGGTATTCAACTTATAAACTGAAGTAAATCAAAATATATTCATGGTCACAATTGACTATGACATTCATACATTGCATTCTTACTTTGCATTTTTAATCAGGTTATATCGGAGTCAATCAGGTTATCAATGATTGTGAGCTCAGATTAATATGAATTCTGACTATTTTTCAAAACAATGGACAAAAAATAGAGTATTGTTCCTGGGTAGTGGTGAACACAGCTAATATTAATAAGCTATGTATGACTTGTGCGGGATATAACGTATACACGTTATGTATTCACTATACGTCGTATAGGCATTTGGCGCTTAAATAAAGAGAAAGGTCTTAAACATTATTCATAGACTGCGTTATGCACTCAGAGGTGGAAAGAGTCGTAAAGATTGAGACAAACGTAGACTTTGTTTAACTAATGAATGAAATGTTTATATAATGATAGCATAAGTGTAACGCTATATATGAATAGGTTGTGACAAATAACGGGACAAACGTTGGGCTCAACTGAAATGAAACTAATGTTTAGTTTAATTGAAATTAATTTATATTTAAAAACAAATTCAAAACTAATTGAATGAAAAATGTGTTCAAATAAGAGCAGAAAACACGTAAACAATTGGACAGAGTTTGAGACAATCAAAGAGCGAATGACAGCTCTGTTCGACAATCCATTAATGGCTGACATTGTCTTCAAATGCAAGTCAAATGAGAGACTAATGGCTCACAAACTGATCCTCTCTTCCGGTTCGCAAGTATTCCATCAGTTGTTCAACCAATCGGTTAATGAAAACAAATGGAAAATCAGTTCCGAAGACAATAAGCAATGCATTGAATGGTCTGACTGTGAGCTCAAACACATTAAGCCTTTAATCCGATTCTTATATACGGATCAGTTGGACATCGATGACGACAACGTATCCAAACTTGTCTACTGGTCCAAGAAGTTGGGACTCAAGAGAGCGACCGAACTGTGTCTGCAGTTCATTGTCTCCCAACTGAATGACACGAATTGTCTGAAATGGTGGCAAAGATTGTCTTCCAATGCCTTACCAGTGCCTAAACTAATGGACAGATGTCTGCAAATGGTGTCGACCAACGCTTCGCATGTCTTCCGAAGTCATGACATTCTGAGCCTATCTTTGGACCAATTGATTGGTCTGTTGTCCCGAAACGACCTCAACATAAATGAATTCGATTTATTCAAAGCCGCCATTCGTTGGGCGCAACAGAAGTGCCTCAGATGTGGACTCGTATGCGATGACCACAATCTCAGACAAGTGCTGGGAATGGGCTTCGATTTGATTCGGTTCCCAGTGATGGCCAGTCATGAGTTCGGGCTAATTGTGTCCACTAATCCGGGACTGTTCGCCAAACACGAGATGATAGCACTGATCAGTTACATCAACTCAGGGGTAGTTCTGCCGCATCGGCTGCCCTTCTCTTCGAGACCTCGGATACCCGTTTGCGGAGACATAGCAGTACTGCCCAACCGATGCTATCAACCCCCGCCTCTGAGATTCCAGACACCGATCAATACCTGTTTGCTTAACCCAAACACTTGTTGTCAAAGACCGCCAATCGGTTCGAAACTGTTTTCAATTCAATTCAAACCAAAAACAATTGAATTCTTAATAATTTTTTCAAAGGTTATCCTCAACTCTACCCCCAATGCCATACCTATCGATTGATGCATCCATATAGCCCTCCATCTCCACCATTGATACCGATGCTGTCGCCCTCACCGCCTCCACTGATGCGAATCCTGTCTCCCCCACCAGGTCTTGAGGTTAAGTATCCGAAACGGAATCCGTCGGCCAAACAAATGAAGAACAGATTGTTTCGCAAATTTCAGAAAAGAGCCAATTGTTTTGGTCGACCCAAACAACAGGCCGTCATAACTGACCCGAACAGTGGCCTTAATGTCAATATCGAAGAGTTGGTCGCTTTGCCCAAAGAGGAGATCCATTCCAATCAAATAGTAGTCAATTGTTCTGTATTTTTGAGTTCTTTTAAATTTAGAAAAAAATTTGTTTTCAATTCAATTATTAATTGTTTTAATTCTATTCAAAGAGAGAAGACTTGCCTCTAATGAGTGACACAGAAGAGTCTAAAACCTCGGATAAAAATAGGGATAAAATAATAACCAATTGTTTGGATTCGGATAATGAGTATCCACTGAAATGTGAATGGATTTTCTCAGACGAAGACAACGACGACATCGACGGAGAGACTGAGCATAAGATCAAGGCTTCCATTGAGTGATCAGATTATAGATTAAACACAAAATCTTTTGGATATCAATACTTTTGGATTAACTTTTGGTAAATTCTAATTAATTATTACAAAAATAATCATTTTTTTGTATTTTGTCTGCAATTAATTGATTACAAATTGCTTACAAATAATCAGATTTTTGAACAAATTATTCCTTAAATTAATTTATTAATAATTTTTCGATTAAAACAATTAAAATCTACTTTAAGTTAATTTTTTGTAATCTTTAAGTAATATCTGAATAAAAATTGATTTTTTGGCATTGATTTGAATTTTCTCTATTTGATCCCAACCCCACTCAGCTCCAGAACGTTTGGCTCAGACCCTAAACATTTTCACTAAAAATGAACTTTCAATTGAAATAAATGTTGAAAAGAGTGGAGAAAATGAAATATTTATTAAGAATTTATTGTTTAATAAATATCTGAAAACATAAATACATTTACAAAGAGAGCATCGAATGATAAAAGTGTTATTAGAGACGAGATGTTCCCAGAGATACGGACAAAGTTTTCATGATAAGGTCGAGGAGGGCCAGTATGGCAGTGACCAGACTCTTATCGCACTGTAGGCTCCCTAACATGATCTTCAGTTTTTCGTTTTGCGTGTTTTCCAACAGCTTTTTGACGACTTCGCAGACGAACTTCAGTAGTGTTTCCGAGACATAGATTATGCCCCAAATTATGTTTATGAGGACAGCCGACGGGCACTGACCAGTCGAGTACTTGGTCTCGGGCTCGCTGTCAGACTGTCTTTCCTCCAGTTCTTGTTTCCAGAGATCGATTTTCTTCTCGAGATTATCGAGTATTTGATAGTTTTTGGCCAAAACTGATGTGAAAAGTAGTCCTAAAATAATAACTTTTAAACACATTTTTCAAAATGAAGTGTTTTTTATCAGTGATTAACGAATAGTGGCTTCAAATATATAGATCGACGGCTTTTATACTTCATTTAAAAATTGTGATTAAAAACATATTTTGATCTGAAATTCAGTTTGAAATATGGTTTTCAGTGAAAACAGTTATGAAGTTCGTTAAACTTTCGAAAAGGTTCTATATACTATATTTGATCTAGATTAATTTTATCAATTATTACTTATAAATAAGAAATTCAAAGTTCCTTACAATAAGAATAAACCCATTTCTGTACAAAATATATCGAAAAAAATTCAAAAATTCAACTGAATTTTTGAGATGTAAATTCAGAATAATAGCCGGAACATTTCGATAAAATAAACAAGCACATTACAATCATATAATATACTTGGCAATATTTGTTAACCTAAGCAAATTAAAAGTTATGTATATTGTGTGTGAATATAAAAACTTAAATTACTTTTAAAAACTATTGAATTCTTTTAAACTGATATCTAATTAAAAATTATTATATTTTTTGACAGAATATTCTGTGAATATCTAAAGTACGGTAAATGAAAGGAATTGAAGTATAAATCGAGTCAATACTTATTTATATAAATAATAATTAACAGTATATTTATATTTAATTAATGCGAACACTTGAATCATTCAATAAACTAATCTTGTTCATACATTGAAACAAAAGTAGAATGAGAAATTAACACGCAGATAATTTATGGCTTGCTGCTTTTTTACGAATAACCTACCAAAATTAACTACCGCGGGAAGAAATAAGTGGAAACAATTTAGAGTTAATTGTGTGTTAATTACAGTGAAATCAATTGTTTACAGAATTTTTTTGAATTTTATTATCATTTGTTAAGAACGTATACAGAAATCAAATGAACAGACAATGCATTTAAATATAAACAATAAATAAGTTAAATATAATATCGATCACCAAATCTGAATGAGCAGATTGAGCAGGATCACTACAACACCCAGTATTCCATTCGACTTCAAGACGTCCAGAATCTCTCTCAACGGATCGTTTATACTAATCATTTGAATCAATTGGTCGACCAGTTGTGTCACAGCCTTCAGAAGACTGATGAGTACTCTGACTACGATCTCGATTAAATTGATGATTGGCTTACACGAGCAAAGGCCCCAACTCTTGACCTGTGTCGTACTGGCCGTCTGGTTCTTCCAGGCCTCGATTTTTTCATCTAAATTCTCCAAAAGCTTGAAGTCTTGAGCCATAACCAGATGGACTGTCAGTCCAAGTATTAAGAATTTTAAATACATTTTAGAAATTATATGAAATGCGAAAAAACAACCGAAACTAATAGTGGATTAAATATTAGTTTAGATTTTATACCTAAAAGTTCTGCAGCTTTTATGACATCATATAGTTTTCAGATTTTTTTTATGGACAACAGATTTTCAGAGCAACTGATTCCGTATATTCACTGATCAGTTCATTCAACTCTAATTTGTTGAAAATTTTTAGACATTTAATAAACAGATTGAATGAATCAAAAGATTTAATTATATTTTTGCAAACAATTGACCAAAATATGAATCAGTCGTTAATTTTTAGTAACATTAAAGTTAAATATATTTAAAGGTTAATTTTGATTGTAGATAATTACCAGGACAGTTTAATTCTCTAATAAATAGCTTCTCTATTCTGACTTCATTTCTTATGAACTGGATAGACTCAGCGATAAATTGACCCGATTATATACAGTATATTCAGCCTAATTGTTGAAACCGCATGTAAAATCATAAAGCCTTGCTCAATTTAACTCAATTATTAGTAATATTAATATTATCAATCTTGTAAGCTAGTATCAATGAGTTAGTAACAATTGTCTTTCTTGTGACCTAGCTCAGAATTAAAATATTTTGCCTCTTAACCTTATTAAAGATGTTTGAAACCTTGGTCATATCTTATTTACCATATCAATGTGAATGAGTCATTAGTATTGACACAATTATATTAAAGATATTTAAATTCTGATTAAAACTATCACTGTTTGAATCAAACCTTTAATTAGAATATTATTTTGATATCATTTGTGTATAAAAACATGTCATTTGTAAGGATTGAATGCGATATCTATTCAAAAATAAGTGCATTCATACCATTCATACCAATTACAAACTGAAAACATATTTATTTTAATTAATTAAAGATTATTTTTAAAATATTCAGTTCGTCAAACTGTTCAGAGTAGAAAATGAATACATTATATGAATCAGGACTTCTTAATGAAATTACTGTAAATTAGAAAATGTCATCCAATGTATGCAAATGTATGAAGAAATTAAATAAAGACCGAAAAGATTAACTTATTTGAGCTCAAATTGATCAGAAATGGGGACATTTATTAACAAGCAAAGATTTTTCAACTTTTCCGCTATTGTATATTCACGTGTTTATGGCTATCAAATTAGTACACAGGTGCACTGAACATTAGAGAAATTGTTATAAAAATAAAATTGTGCAAGGTTCACGAGTTCATCGAATATTTTCTTATAAAATCAATAAGACGTACAAAAAAATGATCTAGCCAGCTTGATTAGAGTGAAAACCTCCTTGTTTACAATAATCTATTTCAATTTAAATTTTTTATTCACTAAATAATTGCATTCAATTATATTAACTTTTAATTCATTTGTGAAAATATCTGTTGAAAAGTCAATAAAGAGTTTACAAAAATTTTATTATTTATCAAAACTTTTATAAATTTTCATATATATTGTCAAATGTTTTCTTCCATTTATTCTCTATTGTAGAGCACTTTTGAATTGTGAAAACATTTGGTTGTATTTAATAACTGTGCGGACGATCGCACGGGACATATGGACTGCAATACCCGAAACGATTCAGATCATAGAGTAGTTCTTCGAATAGTTTCTGATCCATAAGAGTTGCCGGAACAATATTGAGACCCAAGTCGTATCTGAGTTCCACTAACTGTCGCCTCCCGTTCTCAGTGTCAAGGAATCAAATAAATATAATAATTTGTAAAATGCATATCAATTCATATGATTTCTATTTATGACTTATATAATCAATTGAAGTCTTTTTCGTCTTATTTTTACTTCAATTAAACAGAAATATAACTATAATTAATGGCAAATGTTTTAAAAATAATACAATTTGTTACCAGGATTAATAAAGCTGGCTTTTTATCAATGCAATGAAATTAATAATAATCTAGAACAAATCAAATCACACCAAAATGTAATGCTTTTAAAATAATTATTATTTCTTATCAGAGTTGGTCCGACTGGGGTTAGCTCAGGTCATTGGCGCTGTAGTTTAAGGCGTCAGTTGTACTATCTTAAATGGTGACTGGGTAGTGGGATCGAATCCCGATTGAGTCAGCTCTTTCTTTCTTCAGAAAAACTTTTCAGCTGAATGTATTGAAGAGGGCACAAGTAGGGGCAAGATTGTCCGCGGGCTGTCAGACCGGGGGCCGAAAAATTCGGGAGTGGGTGTGACTTTACCACGAGTTGCGCCTACGAAGGGTTCAGGTGTGTCCTCTTAAAGCTGTGACACTATTCACCCTATCGTGCCAATATGTGATGTAGCGGTCCCTGGCTGGGTTGAAAACCACCGCAGAACATAAAAAAGCCTCCGGGCAGGGCAGGTAAGCACGAAATTTTGGGCAAAATCAAGTGGGCATACAAAATACCTTAAAAACGGGTTTTCCCAGAAAAACCTTGTTTTACCCTAAAAACACGTTTTCTCCTTATTCCCTGCTAATTTCTTGTCCTGTCCAGTTGCAGACCAAGGCAAATGCAAGAAAAACCGTGACCTATGACGAGATTTTCAGAGTCTAATACGAATTATTAATATTTTATTTTTGATAATAAGCATACATTGATTCTCAATGTGAGTCACTCTTACAGTTCAATTCAATTTACACGGATTTCAAGAAAAGATTGGATCAAAAGGTTCAAAGATTTATATAATTTAGATTTAAGTGAGCAGGCACATATTTACAAATTAGAGAAACAATTTAATTTAATCAGTATAAATTAGCCGAATTTTACCAATTAATTTGATCTGGAATATTGCACCAAATGCTATGATCTAGTATAATTATAAAAACAGATTTATTATTTAGAAATAATCTATGCAGTTTCACACAATATCTAACCTGGTAACCACGAAAATAATTGATGACAAAGAGGTTGAAACACGAAAATCCGATTTTACTTCCTTTCGAT